>JAFBJQ010001910.1:93477-132574 GCA_016785345.1 Trinectes maculatus | reverse complement strand
TACAATGTGTATATTTGATAACTACAGATTATATCGAGTATTAACATTCCTCTGTTTAATCAACGGCTGTATCATTATTGCAGATATATGCGTGTCTTAGACTGTTTGGCTGTTGAAAAGTTAGAAATAACTGTTCCTCTGCTCAGCTGGAAAGTTGGAATGGAAACCACCTGTGTTTGTCTGACATTCCTCTTGCTCAACAGTGCACTGCACAGTCGGTTTGTGACCTGATTATCTTGTGCTGTAAAGGATTATCTTGTCTGTTTATGAAATTATGAAACTTTTAGCTTCACAGCTTCACACCAATGATTTTCCAATGATGTAAGCATCTCCCATTTTTCCTCCATATGCAGATCTGCTGCACATATGCACACTCTTACCATGTAACTCATGTCTTCTTGACAATCAGCAAGGAAAATCTTAGTAAGTGACTCATTACTGTTTATTTAGAAGTATCAGACATCCCCAGAAGGCCAACATTAGATTTGTAAACCGCATCACTTAAGCCACATATTTCATGTAAAGTGGAAAAAGAACAAAACAGAATGTCGCTGATATTGTAGTAAAGAAAAATGCAGCATTAACGCTGGACATAGTCAGACGGAAGCTGTTAAAATGACCAGGATCCAAGTGACTCTTATAAGGGCCAGATAGACAACTGGCTCAATACTGGTTAATACTGTAACACAGAGCATATTAATGCCTGATAAATTGAGTTTTCTCCTAAATTGGATGGATGACTTGGCCGATGGGCTTTTGTTTGTCTGGGGAAGAAATCACAGCAGGATCCACTTTGGGAAGAAGGCAAGCTGAAGGACTAGTGAGGTGTTTTGGTCAATGTTCTCCTGGGAAAACCTAAGCTCTTTCACTAATGTGGGTGCTACTTTAAAATCTACTACCCGACTCAACATTGTTGTAGACTAAGTAAACCTCTCTAGTAAAGTCACATCCTCTTCATATTCCGTAATGACAAGTTTCTCTCTTTACAAGATAATCTTCCCTGCCTGAAAATCTATAATGATTTGTTGAACATTACAAAAAGTTCAAGGTGTTGTAGATGATAACAGAATCTCTGGATTTAGATACCCCAGATTCAAATCTATTATCCATTGGACAGCCTTAAAAAATAGGAACTAAGAGACTAATGCTAACACCTTTGTTCCTGATATCACTACAACATATTTAGGGTTCTACACATGCATGACTGGTCAGTGCCGCTTTGGTCACAGAATATGGTTTTAATGTTAATTAAATTATCAGATATTTTCCAGTCTTACTTATTATCTATAACACTAAGAACATCCATGAACTGTCCCACTGTAAAACCTGGTTCACTGAATTTCTTATCTCTTGAGCACAGTGAGGAAAGAGCTTTCTCTGAGGACCTCAAGGGTCTGATAGACTTAATGGATTTGAACTCTTCCCCGGTGAAAGTTGGAGCCAACCATGTAAAGCCTGTTAGGAAAGAGAAGGATTTGAAGTTCCCTTCAAGATTTGGACTGAGTACCACAGAAGAAATTTGGATAAGTGGAAATGCAGTCTTTGTGTTTTTACTGAAGCAAAAATACAGAATACAGAATACAGAAAAATACAGCAAAGACAATGGTTTTTGCTTGATTGTTTGTTTTTTATGCAGATGCTTGTTGCAGACATGTGGATTGTAATGGTGGGTGGTTAGGGTTTCTCTTTGAATCCGACTGAACTGAACTCACCGCAACTGTTGGATAGGCTGTCAACCAGCTTTTACCAACCATTCATGTTGTTCAGAGGATGAATCCTTTCCTGACTCCTCCTCCAGTCCCAACATGAGTATCACAATGAAATGTCCCAACTATATGACGGGACTAACCGTTTTTAGTGACTGAATAAAAAACATGAACAAGGCTAGAGAACAGCAAATAGTGAGTGACTGCCCAACAAGAAAAAATATTAAGTACACCTCCCTGATCAATATCAGCACAATCCTTCCACTGTAAGGGAATGGTAATGGAAAAACTTGTTCAGAGTACAAACGAATCTTCTGTGGTATTTAGATTTGGTTAAGTACTTTGTAGAATTAAACTCCACACAGTTGTTAGCAAGTACCCGCCCTTTGACTCTCTGCATAGTTTTTACATTGTTACTACATGCCGTGCATGCCAGTTCCAGAACACCAAAGCATGGGTGCTGTGGGGGGTACAGCTATGTAACAATTGTAGATACCTAGATTTGTGAACTGTTTACTACCTAAGAAGAAAAAAATGCGCATTTAGTATCTGTTAATCTGTTTTTTCTTTTTAAAAATTTGTAGGTGACATAAATTTCATATGTAGGGTAAAATGTCTATGGGTACAAGAGTGAAAATTGTGCAGACTGCATCATAGTCCTGGGCAGGTGGAGGAGATCACTGAACGTAACTTACAATGTCAAACAGATCTCAGAGGCAGACGCTCTTTGGTCAGTCACTGTTTGTTTAAATGACCAGTTCCATATACAAAGGAGGACAATGCCTTTCTCATCACAGCTGGCAGAAAATGGCTAGTTGGTTAGTTTCCAAGTTAATAAGCCAGTTGTGTAATTGTATCATTATGTTGATTGCATGATCGTTTAAACAAACTTAAGGATGCTCTGTATACTCAGTGTAATTAGCCTCAGGATGAAGTGGTTTCGAAGTGGGTCTGCCATTCTCACATCTACCATTTCATTTATTTCGTTGCATCGTTTACAGTTTCTATTTACAGCCATTCTCAACAACACTTACATTGTTTGGAAGGCGAATGCTGAACTTTTGAAGCCTCTTGGATATCTCTGAGCAAAGGTCAGTATCGCTGACCTCGAGTGACACACAATTACAGATAACAGTTTACTTTGCTTGATATCCCAATTTAATGAAGTGATACATAGGCTGCAGTAGCAGCCAGATGAAACCGTTCTGTCCAGTCAAAGAGAGCCAAACATCAGAATCCAACTAAAGTGACTTGGGGTCGAACTCCTGAGGCGTTCTCAAAATAAACTAAGTAATCGGGTGGGTTTGGTTCTCAATCCAGCTAGTGAATGACGTCTGAAATGAGAAACAGCAGGTGCTATTTCCTGCACGGAAAAACAGAAGCAAGGCCTTTGTTGCACCCTGTCTGATGGCCATCGGCGCAACAAGCAGCTGGAAGGATTTCAAAGGGACTGTATCAGAGCCCTGCTGGTTTCATGTTCTCCCATCATCCTTTGTGACTGGACTGGCCATGCCTGCTGGACAGATTGTGAAGGCCAGACACTGACTGTTTTACTGACCTGCTGTTTCAAATCTAAGTGGTTTATGTAGAATTCTCAGTATTAACAGTACACACAGATCAATAACAAATGTTCACATTATACCTGTTCTGTATAAAATGTATTTAAACATTTATCCGTTACTTTTGCCCTATTTATAGCATACACACAAGTGTATGCTATAAATTATCCACACACACACACACACACACACACACACACACACACACAGGTACCCAAAGATTAGACTTGTCCGGATGGCATTGGATCAGAACCATTCACTGTTCTGTGAGGCAGTGAGGAATAGTGCTAACCAATGCACCACCATGCCACGGCAATTATTTAATTAACTGTGTGTTTGCTAATTACATGTCATGACCTACTGTACATTGAATGTTGTCTTGATCTCTGTTGCCTCTGTCACTGAGACCTTGTCAAAGATGGCTGCTCATTCTGTCACCTGGACTCCTGCCCTGCCGCGGTGAATAATGAAGACACTGCAAGTGAACCTTCTGGTGGCAGGAGAATGAGTTTGTCTGATCTAGCATCAAAAGCACACACAAAACTGATGCTTAACACCCTCTTTCTGTTGCAGGCACATGCCAGTGGAGCACGAGTGAACAAACCCAATCCACTGGTTCTTAGAAAGGGACAATGCT
The DNA here is from genome assembly GCA_016785345.1 of Trinectes maculatus. Taxonomy (NCBI): domain Eukaryota; kingdom Metazoa; phylum Chordata; class Actinopteri; order Pleuronectiformes; family Achiridae; genus Trinectes; species Trinectes maculatus. The sequence continues at coordinate 128,672 of JAFBJQ010001910.1, read as the reverse complement.
TCAAGACATCCAATCTATTCTCTTGATGCAGACACTTGAACTGTGCGTTTGCCTAATATTGTTGAGTTGACAGTTTAAGCAGATACCACTTTCATTCATGGATGGCTGAACATTGTGATTACCAGGGGGACCATTGGAAGGGCTAGGTAGGACAGTTATTTTCAGACCCATAAAGTCTGGAGTGCAGGTCTGTGGAATAATCCACCACCCCAAAGGCCTCGCTACCTCCAGCGCAATAACAGCCTGTCCCCGACCTTAAAAATAGCTGGATGCTGGAACTCTCATTATAACCATTCATCCCTGCAGTGGAAAACATCTGACAGAGGGAGGGAAAATAAGGTTTGTTTATAAATGAAGCACATGCGCCCTGACAATTCTTTTTTATAACTGATTTCAGTATTTTACATGTCCAAGTAGTGCGAAGTGCAAGATGCTGTATCACGCAGCTGAAGTTTAAATGGGTGATGATAGTTTGAGGACTTTGATGACCAGATTTACAGATCTAAAGGCCTTCATACTCAACTCTTTGCCTTCTGTAAAAATTATGAACAACATTAAATATCGTCAGTGATAAAGAATAACAGGCATCTATTTACATCATTAGTTGAAAAGTGCAAACTCTAGTCAATTTGCTGGGTCTGACTGGGAGTCTACAAAAAGTTAAATATGTAATTGCAACCTTTTGCCTTCAGGCAGCACAGTCTGCTGCTGACATGACAAATTGATCGCAGTGAATCAGCCTCGATTCTCAGATGTTGGGAGCTGTTGTAATCGGCTCAGTTAAAAAAAAAAGGCAAAAGAGACTGTGGGAGAGAAATGCAACCCATATTAGGTGTGTGTGTGTGTGTGTTTATGTGATGTGTGCGTTCCCTCCAGCTGTAGTGATGTCAGCAGTCAGTGTGTTGAATGTTCCGGCTCAGAAGCTGTGGCTGTAGTTGTGTGTAAATCTGTGTATTCAGGTGCATTATGTGAAGTCATCCCTAGCGAAGCGGCCAAGCTCAGGTTCCACAGGGAGGCTGGTGTTCCCAGGCAAAAACCTTTCTTCTTCTACCATCCCCATTCACCCATCATTTCTCTCACTGTCTGAGCCGCTCCAGTACTTTGTTCTTCTGTTTGCCATGTTGTTTCCTCCCGCATGGCCGACCAGTTCACTCTTGACCTTTTGTCACTCTCCCACACTCCTCTGGTCTGTCAGCTGTGAAGATTTGCTTCCAAGGTTTGTTACCAAAAATGTCATGATTGTGTCAAAGTTGTGCAATGCAAGTTTCAAAAGCCTGCTTTTACATGATGTTTTAAGTCAGGGTTCAAAAAAGAGAGACAATGCTCTGACGGACATACTGTATTAGTGTGTTAGCAAGATTACAAGATTACAGTACTTCACTACATTCTAATAAAGGGATGAGAACTGTTCTTACAACTAATAATTTAATATACTGTATAGAAAATGCCAATTTGCAGGTACATCAAAAGATGATGTATTTGAAGACTCAAACCACCAAACCCTCACAATAAACAGTAATAGCCTTTGTATAATAGTTAGTGACATGAACAATAAATTCATTTAGCAGTAAGTACCTATGGTCATGAGCACAGGGTCGCAGGGTCCATCCCCTGGAGCTATTTTCCTCAGAGTTCCCCTGAGTTCGCCCTGACGACTCACTGCCTGTGTTGGAAGAGTATGGATGTAATCTTACTGAACTACTGCACTTTTTTAATTAAAATGAATCAATGTTTTTGTCATTCAGTCTTTACAAGAAAACTGTTCAGAAGATTCATCACACTATGAGCTGAGTGAAAGCAAACAGTTTGCCTTTGATAATGAATATCAACAAAAAGCATCCATTATAAGAGCTTTATCTGCAATATGACATGTAACCTCAGATCAGTCGGAACAAGAGGTCAGGTTATCTTGAGAAGAGTGAGGTGGTTGTTGTCATATTTAAGAGCAGGTGTAAAAAAATGGATGAGCACAGTGGTCTGCAGCATGCTCCAGTTAACAACCATCTGAGTAGCCAGCTTTGATCCCAAGTGTACATGCACTGAAGTCCAAAACAAGCCACACTCCCCTCTGCTTGACAAACCACAGGCACTGTCACCGGGAAACTGCTCCACCCACATAAAATGACTGATATGATAAATGCAATGGCTGAGAGTCAAGCTGGCTTCCAAGGCTAAGGTGCTTGGATGGTTGGGTGGGGTGGGTGGACGGACAGACACCGGACACATAGATAGATAGATAGATAGATAGATAGATAGATAGATAGATAGATAGATAGATAGATAGATAGATAGATAGATAGATAGATAGATAGATAGATAGATAGATAGATAGATAGATAGATAGATAGATCTGTCAACACTGTATGACCGCTATCTGAACCCTAGCAGACTTGTTTCCATGATCTTTGTTCACATTTTCTGTAATTTAGAGAACAGAACCAGACACTGTATGCTTGGCCCACAGAAGTATCAAGGGCTTACTTTGGTAAAGGACACCATGTTCCATGTTAATAGGGCTTGTGTTGTGATACTGTCCTTTTGCCACCCACACTGGGAAACTACTGAAAGCACAAAGGCAAATCTCCAGTTAATTTAGTCATAGGACAGGAGCAGGAAGTGACTGTGTAGACAGGATGTTTACGCTATGAAAAATTTGTTAATTTAACCTTGTGAATTCAGGTGCAGAAGCCCTAAGTGAGTAGAATTGTGTGCGTGTGTGTGTGTGTGTGGGTGTGTGGGTGTGTGTGTGTGTGTGCGTCTAGGGGTCCAAGGCACGCAAAGGTTACACACTACTGTAAAAGATTGAAGAAAATACCTCACTGAGTGTTGTGTTACCATAAATCTAATTAGAGGATTATGGTTGTGATAAGGATTGGAAAGCTTTTTTAGCTGTTCATATACTGCTTTGACTTCAATTATAAGCTGGGTTGGTCTTGATGTAATGCATATAATTATCTGGTAATTATACCGTTTAGGATGTTTAGTAATGCAATATGCCATTTTGCAACTACAGTTTAAGTCTACAGTGTTGGAGGGAGCTCAGTTAGTGCCAAAACAAAATGGTAATTTCAAGACATAATCTGCCGCTCGTCAGCAAACAGTTCTGCTACTGGCTGTACATCACACCATTACTTTACATGGACAGTGCAATGAGGTTGGATACTTTTACTCGTTTTAGGTTGTGGTGAAATTGCAATCAATGTTTGCTAATAATTGCACTTATTTTATTTGTAGTCGAAAATAATCTTTTATGGCTGTACTGGAAGAGTGAGTATTTGGTTTCAGCAGTCACAGTTGGTAGTGTGGTTTGTGGCTTTGTTCCCTAGCTCCCTACATGTCTGTGCAGTATCCCCAGCTGGAGTCACACTAAAAGCAAAAAAAAAAAAAAAAACTGTTCTGGCAATTTTTATGATACAAGATATGGTTTAGCTCTTAAAAAAACTTGTTTCCCTGCTGACAATTTATTTTAACTTAAATGGCGGATAACTAATGTAATAGAGATTTGTTAGCCTCTACTAGCATTCATTAGATGTGCCGTATGAGGCCCTATTAAATGAAATGAAATGAACACCATGCCTACTTATAAGTAAGGATTTAAGTTTCAGTTTGAGTTAAATTTATACTGTATGGTTTCGCTTCGTTTTGTCATAAGAGAATGAAAAATGCATGCTCAGAGGTTCACATTCATGCTGTGGCTTCTAGAAACAATGGTGCATTATTCAGCAATTATACAGTCTCCATATAATGAAACTCAAAGGTCACCGAGGGACATCTGCATACAATGACTCAGCCCATCCTGTGACGCAGGATGAGCTGAGTCAGGATGCATATTATTCCGTTTCTGTTGGATATTAGAATCAGATCTGCTGACCTACTACACAGAAATGCACAAGGATGGCTGGAAATAATAAAAACAAAGATTACAACAGAAGTGCTGGTGTCACATTTATCTGCTGACTGACAATTAAAGTTGAAAACTGGGGGAAAAGTATGTTTTTCCAAGGAATGTTTGCCAAATCTTACTTCCCACAGAGAGAGAGGAACGGTACCTGCTGAGACCCAGAACTGTACCAATAGACTGTCTTCAACATCTAGTACAGTCCTGCTGTGTTGGAGAGGAAAATCATATAAGGGACTTAAGCCTGATTAATGCTTCAGCCTTGAGTCAAGGGTGTAGATTCTCTGTAGCCTCATCGCCATTGTTGCTCTGCAATTCACTGCCGAAACACTAGAAGCTCTGGGGGGTCTACAGGGTCTACCCAGCAACTGCTCTGTTTGTGTTTAGCTCAGATGTAAAAAATCATGCTGGAGTTGGAGACATTAAAGAAGGCGGACATTGAAGGAGATGGTCTCTACTCCCACTTAACGAATCCAAAGTTAGATCTTGAACAGCAGAAGACATCATAATGCACAATGCCAGAAATAAAATGCTAAGCAGAAAATCACAGGCCTTGCAATGTGTCTTGCCTCAACGTGTGGTTTAAATTTTCAGGTGTGTAGTCTCTGTACCTATTCAACTTTGATAGGCAACCAACAGGTAAAACATTAAGTGAGGAGGATCACTTTCATGTTGCTAGCTGAAAGTTAACATGTTTCAAACCACTGAAACATCAGTTTTGCAAGACCGGGTTGTCTATTCATTTATGGTTTACTTAAAACTTCTGCACAATTTCCACTGATAAAAAACAAGGTTATATTTCAGTGAAACTAACCATCTCTGGTCCAGCAGTTGACAAGGTATTGGGTTCAGCCATCTTGGTAAAACAACAGCACATATTTCTCAAATTCTCGGGCTGTGTTTAAGTCGGACTCAACCTGATAACACAAGTTACTATCAATTCTGATTGTGACAGATTTTTCCTTTGCTGCGACAGCAGGCAGTACAAACCTCATGTCAGCACTTGAGATGGAAATTGCAAACCACTTTTTCATGAATAGTCAGTGAACGAATCACTTAAGTCCTGAGTATTTCCACTGAGTCCTGACTCTTCCCTGTGAGTCCGCTGGATCAGTTTATTCCTGATTCCTTCTGGTGAGTCCTGATTCTTTCTGCAGAGTCCACTGACTCGAGTCAGTGAATGAGTCTGCAGTGTTTCCAGTGAATCTGCTAACGTAGCTTCATACCTAGTGTGTTCACATGATAATTGACAGTGTGAAACAGAAAGAGGGAAATGCCATGGAAGAAAGGTCCCCTGGAGAAGCCCCCTCGCCTGAACAGCTATATGGTAGACATCTTACCATTTTGTAATAGGGCACCAACTTCATTGTACTTCTTAGACTAAACTTCTTTAAGTAAACAATGTAGGACAGCAACATCTCAGGCAATTGCTTCACTGCTGCAAGTGACTGCTTCAAAATGTAATAACAATGATGACAACTTGATAAGTGATGAAAAGGCATGTGTGCATATGTGTTTGTACTCATTTATGTTCTCTTTATGTTAACTCAATTCTGCACACACACACCCAAAAAAAGATAAGCAAAGGAGCAACCATATGGTTGGAATTATGATTTTATCACAAATTGTGTACCTGAAAGTTTGGTGTTCCATAAAAATCTCCACATAATCACAATGAATGAAATAACGCAACCACATGATTCGTTAATGCAATAACTGACACACTAATGTTTACACCCTCCTCATGATAGACCTGTCTTTGGCTTCGCAAGGCCATTTACCATATGATAAAGTGAAGGGAAGAAGAGGTCACGCTCACCCCCAAGAGACATATCTGTATACGTGCCTGACGAGCTTTGCGGTGTTGAAACCTCGCCGCGACCGAGGCTCCTTGGCACAAACACTGCATTCTTTTCTTGACCATCACCCTTGGATTCCTTAGGGGCACTGCCCTTAAAGAATATACCACTGTCCATCCTGCCAGTTTACTGACTTAAATTCCTGCATGGTTTCCACCCTCCGCCCTATGGTCAGAAGCAACATCCTTTTGCCAGTCCTTGAGATGAATGACCAGTAGTTATGAGGTAGTTTATCCACAGTGGCAGTGCTGCCAGCGATGCCAGTGTCCATGTTATTGCTAGTGTCACATTACCATTGTTTCCAGACAACAATCTTAAAACTTAGCAGAGCCTTTATGGACATGGAGCGAGTGTGCTGGTGTAAGGATTAGCTCACACTAAGGATGGAACTTTATACTGCTTCCACAGTGTTATCACACCAACCATTTTTTTAATTGAAAAAGTTGAATTTCTTTTTTTCTTTTTTTATGTCCAGGGCTACGAAAACAAAACTAGCTGATGCGGTGCCAAAGCAAATTTTTACATGTCACTAATTGTCAGGGAGAAGCTGGCTGCTGGACAGGTCTATATAATAAGGACTGTATCCAAAACAAACACTGCCACTGCTGACATGGAGATATGTGCTGTCTGCAGGGAAGTGCCAACCTGACAAATACCCTCGCTCCCTCCTTTACTTTCAAATACCAATCTTAGGTTTCATTCTCAGCTTATTTAATGTACAGCTCGTTATTGGTTTTCTCGTTGCACATCCTTAATGCATAACAACCCGGGTTCCCAGTCTTTCACAGTTGTCAAGTCTGAAGACAACACAGATAATTATTGCTGTTAAGGCAAACTGGAAGAGATCACTATGGAATCCAGAAGTGATCCACGACTTGAACTGAACCGCGGATGTTCCCGATACGTTGCGTGCATTGTAACAATTCAGCACCAAGTTGAGATTTCATCCACTTATCTGCATCTGTGCGGTTCCCTTGGCCAGACCACAGACGTGATTGCGGTCCAGAGTCGGCCTTGATGGTGTCCAAGGAGTTGCAGCAATGAACCTGAGCTGTTTGGCAACTGCCAAAACACCAGATAAAGAATGCCATCTGCATCTGTAGACTGTAAGAGTTTAGTTAGCATGAGCTAGCTGACTAACACACACACACACACCTTGATGACGCGAGACATCAAAGGCCGTCATTTGCACTGATTCCTCACCCGTGCAGCTCACTCTAGTTACACTGATTAGGCATCAGATACGTGGCAACACAGTACTTTTCGCCTTCTGTTCATTCACGTGTTGGAATCACTAGAGCCTCATTTTCTTGACACTTTAATGTGACAGAGAGAGTCATGGATAATTTCAGTGTAACTTTAGCTGCCTTTATCGCAGAAGACAGATGCGGTAAAGTCTATTTCCTCAGACTGCTTCATGACGTAGTTACACTTGGCAGCAGTAAATATAATGCTTGCGTTTGGAGGAGCACATGCACCTTTTCAAAATCTGGCCAAAATGTGTCTCCTGAGCTGGTTTGAGCAATTGGAGTTCAATCCATCTTGTGACTGGGGTCACTTTATCCAACTTCCCATCTTCCCATCTGTGCTGTAAATATGTTTTAAAGGTTGCTCCCTGTGGTAAAGGTAAATAAAAAATGACTCATATAAAACTCCTCAGAACAATCACAAAAAAACATGTTATTTTCATTGTGACCTCTGGCCTTACTGTTTTCAAACCAGGGAGATGACCCTACATGTGTTGGTGAACCACCCGCCAACACCGAGACATGACAGATGCTCTCTCGAAACTGCAAATTAGGGATTTGAGTTAAGGTGTAACACCCATGCTGTCATGCACATGTGCCAATTGCCTTTAACATCATTAATGTCTTTTGAGTCAGTGATATGAAAATGTTGATCGCCTAAAGTAAAACTGAAGTTGCACTGCTAACATGTATTTGCTCTTGCATGAGACAGGCAGGGGCATGCATTATTTTTAAGTCTCACAGCTTCCAAGTGTCAGCTCAAAAAGAATAAACATAATACATAATGAGCTCCAGCTTATTAGGGGATGGTGTCGGCTTGCACCGTGCACAGAGTTGTTTTCCATCCATCACAATCTTCATCTCAGGGTGGGCAGAGGTCAGAGGGTGTCTAATGTCTCATTTCAGTTAAGCACTTAACTCACTCAGCATCACGTCGTCATTCTTTCTGCAGAGGAGGCTCTCAGCTGTTGAGGTGTGTTTCATTTGCCCCGAGTGGAAACCAAAACAAAACCAGCAGCGTGCGTTGATGCACGTAACCATAGTTCCTATGGAAACCTGTCTGAAATAATACGTATGAAGATTTAGTGCCGCTTGACACAGGTCCATCACTGACATAAGGTGAATGCCATATACCTAAATTGTTACTAATGTGCTGTCACGGTGTTGCCACCCAAACCCTCACTAAGTAGTGTCAAAAAAATTTAAAAAGAAACTCAATGATGCATGCACATTATTCTATAGCTTCATTGCATGTTGCAACATGCTAAAAGTCTTTATAAAGCAAACACATTCCTGCATTTTGTACTGGTGCACAATCAAAATATATAGAAGGCTAAACCTTAACTGAAGATTTTGTGGGGGGTGGAACAAATAAACGACAGTGAAGACTTGACAAAATGCAGACAGGCACAAAGAGAGAGAGAGCTACTAGTCAGAGCCAGTGGCTTTGCTCCTCATTCGAGAACTAAAACTGTTACAAAGTGTTTATGAGTCCCTGTGAGTGGCCCTGTGGGACGTGGGAGTGGAGGACAAGGGCACAACAAAACAAAAGGGAGATGTCTACTTTAATTGGTATGAACTGCTTCTCCTTCTTCTTCTATTAATGGCACCTGGCAAACAACTTCCATTACACATCACATTACATCACTCTACATTGGCATTATTCTCCCCTCGGTCTCTACGGGGGGGTGGAGGGTGAATTTGCTTTATTAGCTGTAAGAATAATTAGTGCTGCTGTGTTACAACTGATATTGCCCTTATTAGGAGAAAACTCACCTGTGTGGGGATGTTGCAGTGTAAAGTAAGGAGCACTTGGCGTCTTTGGATAAACCATAACAGTAAGACCTACAATGTCACTCCAACGAGGTAATAGTGCAATTTTAGGGAATTATTTCAGCTTCATTATTTCAGCTGCACATTAATACTCAGTATTTCGTACAGTTGGACTGTTTGTGTTGGAGTTACATCTCCAGTTACATCGTCCAGACATGGGGATGCAATGTGTTTGTTTGTTTTAGTTTTTGTACAAGATGTATCCAAGTTTGGATACATGCAATTTGTAGCAGGTGTGATTGACTTTCTAATGTCGGTTGACTCATCAATCAAAACCATTGAGAACTGAGATATAGCTTATTGTTTCTGATAAACTGCAGATTACATTCTTGTGGCGTAAGGAAACATTATCTGTGATCCTTACAAACTTAACTTGTCTATGAAGATGTAATATACTAATTGTTGTGACAAGAGGTCTACATTAGAAACTGCTTTGGGGTAAGTTTGACATTGTCAGCTAAAACCCCAACACTTTTTGCTTTCTGTAGTGTTCATGGACTAATATCATTGAAAGTCTGGTCAGATTGTCAGATTTTGTCACACTGTACATATTCGGTCAATGGGTGTATATTTAAGGTGTTGCGCCTGTTTCCTATGCAGACATTTTGACTTGTCACAGTAAAAACCACACAAGCATTTCTGGTTACATTAATGGACTTGTTCTAATTCAACAGTAAATTGTACTCTTGTGCGGTTCCTACTGTGTCATGTCGAAATGTGTGCATGTTAACAAAACAGATGTTTTCTAATGTCGCAGCAAAACTGTATTAATAATTACAGCTGTATGTTAAGCATAAGGGTCAACTGTATTTGCAAAATCTCACCCTATTAATGGACATACGTGCTGTTCTTCATCCCCAAATGGAATCCCATACAACCATCTACTGTATTTCTTTAATTAAGGCTCCAGACGTATGTTTAGGATTCCTCTCTCATGACACAATTGAGTTTTCAAAAGGGTATCTAATGAAAGAGTTATTACTTTTCCATTATCATTATCACCATTATAATAACAAGCTAATGATCGGGTCTCGTGAGTGTACCTCTGACTCTCACACTCCCAGGCACGCCCACACAGACGTAGACCCAGGGGCGATGTGTGGAAACATGCCCCCGACTATCTTGATCTCATGTGTGAACAGAGGTTTGGCTCCCCTCTGTTTGGGCTTGTATCACACCAAGTCCCGAAGAGGAATGGTTTGAACATGACCTCATCAGGCAGAACAAAAGACAGAGTGAGTGAGGCAGAGGAGAGAAAGAGTTGGGACCAGGAAGAGTGGTGCTGCCACAGGGGAGCCAGGGCTAAAGCCTCTGACGATGTTTTCCAGATTAGTATATGGGAAGTAAATACAGTACATCTAATTTGGAGGGGAAGTGACAGAGGAAGGAAGACAGGAAAGAAGGGCGGTGAGGGGGAGGGAGGGAAATGAACAGTGGATGAAAGGTAGCAGTGGCAATAAGGAGATATAGGTGATATTAAAGCAAGTCAAGCTAAGGTTCAGCTGAGGATTAGTTGACACTCATTAGGTTGCTGCCTGTTCCCCCTCTCTTTCTGTCAATCTCTCACTCACGCACACACACAAACGCACACTATACAGCACAAGAACCACCTCGAATCCAGTAACTCAGGACTGCACAGCCAGGAGTATACTGTACATTGCTGTTTTGTACAAATATTATAATATTTTGCACACAATATATTGTAGACATATATATATATTGTAGTGACACAAGTCTCCAAATAAGCCAGTTTAACTATATTTCTAATGGGGGTAGCTAAAAGGAAATCAGAAAGGAAGTGGAGCTCCAACAACCACAAAGAGACTCACTCTGTAATGCCAGAGCTGCCTATTACTCATCTTTAATAGAGGGAAATAAACATATCCCTAGGTTTCTTTTCAGCACTGTCGCCAGCCTTACAGCAAGTAAAAGAAAGTTCATTTTGAAGTTCTTCAGGGCTTTGTGTTTGGCCCACTGTTATTTGCGTTACACATGCTCCCATTAGGGAGAATGTTAGAAAACACTGTACATTTTTACTTTTATGCAGATGAAAGCCAGCTGTACATATAACTGAAATCAAATGCAACTAATCTCTTTAGTAAACTTCAAGCTTGTGTTATAGACAATAAAATTGGATGTCCAAATACTAAGGAGTCCAGAAAAGGCTAACATGCAATGACAATAAAAACATTACGACAGAGCATGGTTAGTCTTTCTCAAGGAAAACAATCCAGTCACATCTTACAAATCTTACAAAATAATATACCTTTATAATAAACAACAGTAAACTTCATTGTTCATTTAATCTGTTTACTCTTCACAGACAGGATATTAAAATATGCAAGTTTGCCAGTGTATGTATAAACGTTAACTAAAAGTATGAGGTTAAAATGTTAGTGTCACGTAAGACCTTTAGGCAACTTATTTTTTTGACTGTTAGTAATTTGTTGTTTAGTCATTTGTTATTTCCAAGGCCAAAATGAAATTTCAATATATATTACAGCTTTGTGGAGAAAGAAAGTGCTTGAAAAAATGGAAATTTGAACTACATTACAACCAGGCACACTCAAAGCAAAAACAAGTGCAGTCATAGATATCTCATTGGTGGCAACTGATACAATAAAATCGTTTTTTTAGCTGCTCCATCCAAGGTCAAAATTTATCTTCTCAAATCCCACCTTTGTGTACTGTATTCATCCGTGTGGCAAGAGTACGAATCTTGGGCCTTATTGCAGACTATTGTTGTTTTCACAGCGTTGTCAAATATTTGGAATACATATTTCGACATGACATGACCATGGAAACCAACATGATCTGTCATGGTCATTGGTAAATAGGCCTTTGCCAGATGCTTGTAAACGCACTATGAAACTGCGGATGGACCCAACCTTCTTTCCAGCAGGGCAAATTAGAGATGACAGGCTTAAAGTTTCTTCCAACCACATTTCATAAAGAGTTGCCACATTTTATACATGGTCCTGTTGTCCTAAATCAAGTTATGTACAATGTCAAATATTGGCGGACTGTCTGCTAACACAGGGTGAAGACTCTAGTTGAATTTATTAAAAAAAAAAAAATCTGTCCCTTCAACTCTTGAGTAAAAATACATTTTGGCTTGCAGCGTCTGAGAGGTCGTCTCTATTAATCCTTGCTTTACATTTGTTTATTTAAAACTGAAGTTTAGTGAAGGTTTAACTACTCTTAGTCAACTGGATTCAGGCCAAATGCACCATGCTGTGCCTTACCACACTGTGAATAACTGATCCCAATACTATTTCAGTGTACTTGAGCTCCACTTAACTCCTGAACCGAAAGACACTGGAAGGAATGAGAAAATGACACCTAGGAAAACATTCCAGGAGGGGACCCCGCATTCCCAGCAAGTCCAATGAAGCCGTATGAGCATATTAGCATTCTACTGACATGGAAAGGTAACGGGTCACGAGGGAATGCCAGTGGACTTGCAACCAGAGATGGTAAACATTTATTTCCAGGCATGCTCCTGCTGCCACAGAGGGGCCAATATTTCAATGAAGCTTCACAAGGGCAGTTGTCACAGCGATACCTGACAAGCTGTGATCCACTTGAAGCTTGTTTGCTTGGTTGCCATGACTTAAATAGAAAGTTTCCTGCCTGATACTGGGCCCTTGGAGTCTCTGCTGATTGAATGTAAAACCAACATATATAGATAATATAGATAATAATATGGATGAAGAGGGTGAAGAAACATTTTCATGGTTGATCAAAGAGAAGATTTCTTGGCAATTACTCAGAGTCAAGCTATGTTGGGCATCCTCCAGAGGTAAAAGAGCCCTTTGTTTTTTTCTAGTAGACAAATTCACATAACTCACAGCTGAAGAACTTATGTCGCTGGTATTTGATCATCAAGCAAAGTGATAAACAGCAATAAAATAAATAGCATTAAATAAATTGATATTGATACTGAAAAGTGCGAAAAAAAATAGAAAAACTTTTGTAACATGTTTATATCAAGGCCTTGTGAATTACATACACAAGTCTTTGCAATCTACAGTTAAGAAGGGTTTAGGTGGTCTCGCTTCATGGCCCGGCATGTGACCAATCTAATGTGCACTGTAAATGCATCAATTTTCCCATTACCAGTTTGGACCAAAGTGGAATAACTTTTAATAGCATAAGAGGATATGGACTCCAGAATTCCTGTGTGGTGAAGTTTGATAGACAGTTTACACCAAATGTCAAACAGTTTTTCAGTTTGATGCAGAGGGGCCATGATCCCAGGGCCCCTCATGTGACAGCCTTCTCATCAATCATTCCCGCATATTCTGTAAGTCAACTTTTGACTCGTAATCTCCCTGACCCGCTGTTGCTATCTCTTTGTGTTGGGAGATGTTTGTTTTGCTCTTTTCAGACCCTTGGTCGTGCCTAGTTATGACGCTACAGATCCACCAACGACTGAAGGCAGCCCTGGCTTTACTCAGCTGTTCTATTGTTCTTCGAAGGGAAAAGATTGAAATGGGAGGGCCCTGCCTTGAGTTTCAGGTGCCTCACAGGGATGGAAATTAACTCAACCATAAATATCTGAAGCATGCAATAACTACATTTGTCTTCCACAGCTGGAGTCAATTTTAAATGTCTTAACAACATAAAAATAAACATTTTGACCCTCAGTTCCCTGAATCTCTGTAAGACATGAAATCAGTGGGGCATATTTTTTCTTTTTTCTTTTTTTTTTTTGTTGCTCTGCTGATGACCTCAGGCCTCAGAGATGTCTGACGTCATCCTGGGATCTCGCTGTTTTAGACCGAGAAATCCCCACAGGTTTCTGATCAGGACTTGCCAGGTTTCGATAAAGGAGGTTCCTTCCCCACCCCAAGTCTCCATAGAGACTAAGCTGACTAACAAATATAGCTTGCTCTTGCTCTGTTCAGCCGATGGGATGTTATAGATTTTGCTCAGTATCCATGTTCGAGCAAAGATGTGGCTGTACAGAGTAAGTAGCTATCATTTTGCTGCAAAGACCATCACATCGTCTGAGCTTATAAATGGTTTGTTTCCATCCACCTTGTGTGTTTGTGTTTATGCATGGTGTGATGTGTTTTATGTGTGCATGTGCGCCTTTCATGAGGGATCTGTGTCTAGTGGTTAGACAAAGGTCTCCAGGAAGCAGAGAAATCAAAGCCACATGGGCGCCTTCAGTGTCTGTCTATACTTTCAAAGTGAATGGGAATGGGCCATAAACATCAGGATGGGCCCATAAATGTCAGGTTTAGAGGACAAAGAATAGGTGGCAGGTGAAGTTCATGGAGGTACGATGATGCTTTTTCCTCTGGTAAAATGGTGAGGAAGGACAGATGTATAGGGGTGGCATCCCATGTTCAGCCTGTTTCTGCTCTTATTACCCAGTGAAATATTTTATGGTGACACGTCATGTGAATAACCTTTATATCATGCCTTCTACGATTCTTCTATGATATACCACAAAGAAATGAATGGAGCAGTAATAGCTCTACATAAGGATGGACAAAGAAATACACACATCTGTTCTCAAGGACAAGTGTCCAGTTTAGGATTTACAAGTTGACTTGCGTACTGAATCTACAAATGTGTTCATCGTTACACTGTGTCTCCATGCAAACATTTACTTTTGTGTTACTAAATGTGTAGAACTTGCTAAGAGTAACATTTTACGTTGCTTGCATCGTGAAAACACATATCAAAATGTCTTGTTACACCAGGAAGTGTCATCTTTCTGATGATAAATGTATCACTTGTCAGTTGGCAGTGTTGTGAGTTCAATAAACACTGATGATTTGATGATCATCTCAGACCCGCTCCCCCACCCCCCCAGTTCTCCACCTGGCACTTGTCAATCTAAAATATGCAAATATATATATATAAAATATGGCCTGCGATAAAACTGACGACCGGTTTACTTAACAAAGATTAACAACTATTTCAACCTAACAACCAAAAATGGAAGCATAAGAGGGAGTCAAGGACTAAAGATGCAAAGTAAATGATGTTGTCTGGATGGTATGTTTGCATATGGCAATGTTATGCAGAAAAAAAAATAGTAACCGAAGATCACAACATAAAGATCATGGAGATCTGTTTTGCCAGCATCTCCTTATTTTTCTGGACAGGAATGTGTTCCTCATGCGTGGGCCATATATCTTCTGGACATGTTTAGTTATATAAGTACTGCAGAATTACATATTTACTGTAACAGCCACATGAGAGTTTGTCCGATAGTAAGTAGTAAATCAAGACTTTAGACTCAGAGCAGTATTTAAAATGCACTACGTTATACTTTGGTATGGTCAGCAGAGAGTAGTGAACATGCTGCAGACGCTACTACTGTTGCATCGTAGTATTTTTTTAAAGACAGTAAACAGAATATAAATGTCAAACACAGAGTTCCGACACTAAACTAAATGTAGTACCGCATACAGGGTACATGGAGTGATTTTAGACTATGGGTGTGCAGTACAGATAAAACATAGCAATCTTTATTGGTAAGTACATGATACTTTACAACCATCAGAGATTTTTATATTGCACTAATTCACCCTTGTTAGCAGGACATATATTATTGCGTGCTGGTGACATGTATGAATGTATGAATTTAAGCAGTGTGAGCTCTCTGACTTGAAAAAATGTTCAGCATTAGATCTAATGTGTTCAAAAGTTGTTGTTTTTTTAATCTTTGAAACTGGCACCTTGTATTTTGCTTAGTCTCTAGTGTGTGTTGTGTTTTACTGTTTTGTTTTGATCGCTGTGTGGGTTTGTGCCGGTGTCTCAGCTGGTTCTGTCCTGCGTAGACACTTGACTCCCAGAGAGTTTCATACTCCACACACTCAGTGAGGAGGCCAGTTTTAAGACGGTACAACAAGCTATAATTACACATAACAATGTAGATTATGAGACTTGTGGTGTCTGTATTTGCATCCTGCCACTTAGTTCACTTCCATTATGCATTAGGCAGCTACACAAGCTTAACTTAAGGTGCAGTGAAATTGTGCATACCATAGTGGCAATGCATGCACTTATTACACAGCACTATTTGGGCACATATGTTGGGCCAGTGGAGGGCTAGCAATCTGTCCAAGGTTTACCCTGCCTCTCTCTCTCACACACACACACACACACACACGCGCACGCACACACACACACACACACACACACACACACACATACAAACATTCAAAAAAGCTTTCAATTGTGCATGGGGGTGTCAGGATGATGAGTTAGTAGGTGTGTCAAACAGGTTAACAAGTGGAGTGGGAAAGGGTACTGGTTGTATCAGTGTTTGTAAGTTTATGCATTTAAACACTGGTGTGGTTACCATGTTGTCTTATTTACATACAGTACATTTTGTACTTGTCTGTTGAGATGCAGCATTACAGCTCATTACAGCCATGGATGGATACATGGCTTTATTCAGATGTGTGCTCCCTGGATGCACAATACAAAATGATGTTGCAACAGTGTTCAGTTTTGACAACTCTTTCACAGTGAGAGTAATATAGCGAGCTTTGGGGTCTGTGCAGCAGCAAATCATCCACCATCCATGAATTGTTTAGCCTCAGCCCTACGGCATATGCATCACACCCACGTTTGTGCAAAGATGGCAATATTTGTTCGGCAAGGTGGACTGACTCAGCTCATACTTGCATGTGATCCACACCATTGTTATTATTTTAAAAAAAAAGACTACCCGGACAAATTGACAGCGCCTGATATTGTTCTGTTTTCCTGCAGGCCATGCCAGAGAGAGAGTTTTGACTGGAATCCAATCAATCATTCAAAGAGAGTGAGCCAAGAACCCGTCCGTGCTGGAACAACAGTCTTTCTCTGGGAGTGCAGGACTTTGTCATACTGTTTACATGCTGTGTCTCCGTTAGGATTTCAGCACGTCCCAAATGCGTTACCTTGTAGACCAAACATTTTGTTTTGTACATAAAGTAACAAGTAAGTTGTGCTTTACTGAGTTCGTAGGTTGGTGTTTATTCCTGCGACTCGCACATTAAGTGCTGCAAGTTAATGGATTATATTTTTAGAGCAGTCTCTCGCTGCTGTTGACTTGTAAAAATAACGATTGTGCATAGCATTCCGGTGCTGTTCGGGCTTTGTAATGTATTTACAAATGTCTGTATGAGTTTAATCCAAGGAATAGTAGCAGCCTTTGTCCTGAAGGAAAAATGTAGATGTGCTCATGCAATGGAAGACATACTGTAGCTGAAACGCTGCATTCCACACGCTCATCATTCTATATTAGGCAACTGCACAGCAAGGTACATTAACAAGACAGGGGAGTGAGTCAACCATTTTTCCAGATCAGCGTGAGGCCATGTGACACTTTTAGCAGAATATGATGAACAGACAAACCACAGAAATCTTTGCATGCACTGTCCTCCATTCATTGCTATATCGCTACCTGCCAATGATGATACAACCGAGGAAGATTTTGTTTGATTTTCTCTTTAAATACCCTGAAAGGACCATTCAAACACTCTTTCATCCGCCGGCCAGACATGACAGAAGTGGTCAAGCTGAGAATTTAAAATAAACTGGCGAAACGTTTGCTTCTTCTTCGCTTTTCCCATGTGAAATCTCATTTAAGGCACAATGTGAACCACAAGTCCCATCAAATGCAGAGCAGAATCTGACTGTTGCTTTAGTCTCCTCACTTGAGCCATACAAAAGTTATATATAGAAGAAATGATGAAGAAATAAAGGATTCTAAGTTAAAAGAACAACAAAGAGGGAACAGAGAAGTGTTGAGTGTTTGACTTAACTTCATCAATGGTTCAATTTGACAGAAGGACTGCAGTTAGAGCTTATTTAACCTTATTACTAATTCTATTTATGCATTTGCAGCTCAGAGTAGGTACCGTTCTGCTGTGCATTGAGAACATGAAGCATAGAGACTTGGACTTTGGCTGATTTCAGAACTTGACAGGGACACATTTGCTTTTGATTAGTTTCTTAATTCATTGACCTCAAAAAAAGACAAAAAGTAATACATACAAACAAAACATGGAAGTGTGGGCCCTTTGTCAGGACCTTATCTTTGATGGTGTGTTTTACAGTATGTTTATGGAGTGAGAGTTTGGTTTTTCAGTCTCTGAAATAAGATGTCCCTTCCTCACTTCAAATACGTTTTGTATTCTCTGTAATCAGGTCGATAAAATTGTAATTAACTAACCCAACCAAGGAGGTTGAGGATTCCCCCGCATCTGTATTATTTGTCAACAGAATCTTCACAAATCACTGAATTCATTTGCATCTGACTCGTTTAGGGGACATGACATGTGCCAAAAAACATCTGACATGGTGTTGAGATCTATGAGTCGGCTTGGTTTCGCTCCAGATAATCAGATCTGACAGACTTGTCAGGTTGTTTGGCCATGTCACACAGAAGATCATTCAATCAGCAGCAAACTGGCTGTTTACCATTTTGGTCTGTGTGTGGTCCGGGCTGCCCCCTCCCCGCACGACACAAATTCAGAGAATTGTGTTTGTTCACTAGTCAAAAACGTTGCACACAGTGGCATCGTGTGTGTGTGTATGTGTTCTGCTACGTTTGGATGCTTCTCTGTCTTTATTTGACGAGTCTTTCATTTCCATGCATGCAGCAGCCTATGTGTTTGCTGAACGTGATATGGTATCGGTCCATTATTGCCTCTTTCAACAACAGTAGCTGCTCTGTCAGCTGTCAACAGCTGCACTAGGAGACGATCCATGCACCTGTTTGGAGGGGGTATACAATACATGCACCATTATCTGATTGTGGGACTTTTATTGGTAGAGGGAATCAGGAGCTCTATTCCACAGACGGGATACATTTATTCGCAGTCTTGGGGAAGCTAGTAATGCTCTATAACAACACTGAGTCACTGTTTTACCACAAGCATTGGTGGAATAGTTTAGCTAATCACATCTGGAATTAAGGTTCCCCACATCTTCTCTGTGTGTGTGTGTGTGTGTGTGTGTGTGTCTTTGTGAGAGACCAGGAAAATGAAATCACATTTTTTACTTATTTAACTGAATAAATGCAAAAGTCTCTTATTTCCCTCCAAGAGAGCTTGGAATAAATATTCTTGTGAGGTCACTTTTATGCTGTAACTCTCAGTGACAGTAAGAGGGCTCTGGTTTGCATCACTGTCATGGGATTGGTTGGGGGCATTTTGTGGACTAATGCTGTCCAGATCTCCACTTGAACTTTCAGTGAGAATAGATGACATACCCCCCCACCCCACCCCACACCCCCCAAAAAATAAAGGCTTCTCTTCTTATGGTCCTCCCATCTGTTTTTACTGTCAGTCAAAACGTATTGTGGTTCTAATTTGTCACCTTCAAAAGCAATATCCAGTGACAGTAAGAGGGCTCTGGTTTGCATCACTGTCATGGGATTGGTTGGGGGCATTTTGTGGACTAATGCTGTCCAGATCTCCACTTGAACTTTCAGTGTGAATAGATGACATACCCCCCCCCCCAAAAAAAAAAATAAAGGCTTCTCTTCTTATGGTCCTCCCATCTGTTTTTACTGTCAGTCAAAACGTATTGTGGTTCTAATTTGTCACCTTCAAAAGCAATATCTTAAAGTTTGCAAAATGATTTATGCAGCATTAATATATTCTCATAAAATAACAATTATTATATGCATTTATCAAAACCTGTTTTTTGTTTATACAAGTTTATTATTGAAGACATTTTTAAGTAGTTAGAATAAGGAAAATAAATGTGGTGAGTACAAAAAAATAATTTCAGTGTAGGTTTTTTTTTTTTTTTGGGGGGGGGCAGTTTTTACTCTATAGTACATTCCATGATGTTGTGTCAAACATTACTTGTTAAATCCCCTCAAGAGAAAATATGATATATTATAATGGCATAATTTAGAGGGGCACTCCACTTCCAGATTTTTACACAATAATATCAGAGTAAACTGAGACATAAAATGAGATGGAAGTATAGATGCATAGAAATCAAATGTCACATCAAACGCTGATGTGGCTTCATTACCACTATTATACACAAAGTTAGATAGTTATTGTTATTTTTATACTAGTATAGTTATATGAATTAAAAAATGCAGACAATGCTGAATAAACTGACCAATCAATCATCGGCTTATGAAATCCTTTTCCAAAACAGCTGTGTTTTCCTTTTTGAGATTCATGTAATGCATTAAACACTCCTCCATCGGTGTGTTCCCTCAGTGCGTATTGTATTTCAAGAGAAAAGCAGACTTAAACCAGTGAAACGATGATGGGTGGCACACTGGGGTCCAGCAGGCGGGTGCCAGTCACCACATCAGTGAGGCTGTGTGTGGCTGATGAGGTTGCTCCATTTTGTGGCAAGATGGCACATCAACCGTTGCAGCCAGCCTGTCACTTGTCATCTTGCACAAGTCTTGGAAGCTTATCATTGTTTTGCCTTCTAGTCTTCATATTCACACATGGACTACACACGTGTTTCCACACATACATAGACACACAGATCTCCAATTAGTCATCAGAGCTAAGGAGAGGCCAAACTGATTACACTAAGGGAAACATCTGCCACACTGACTTTACAATTATTACTGCATGTATTTTATTTTTTACAAAGCTTTTATTGTTTGACATATTTCCTGACTCCTGATAGAAACATATGTAAAAAGCATTATTGTTCCTTCAGGCACAGTGGTGTATGCACGTGACTTTCTGTCATTGACTTTCTGTGCTATATTATCGTCTGGGATACAATGCTCGGTCTGACAGATCATCTCAAAGTCTGGGATTTTAGTTGCTGACACGTCACCACACTCTCAAACAAGTGAACGACAACCAGACACACCAAGTGATGTGTCCCACTGCAAAGCCTCAGCTAACCAGCCTTTGAGTCAGAGTCCATATCCATCCACTTCACTTCTGTTCATTACAAACAGGCACATACCTATTTGTAACACTCGTCAACTCCCGGTGCGTCACTTATCCATTTAAACCTGGCATTAAACTGCGTTTTGGTTCATTTGATTGCCTACATTAAATTACAGTTGTAACTTCACCCAAGATCCACTGAGCACATGAGACCACGCTGTTACAAAACAGTGATAATGAATATCCTTTTTCAAGAGTGGATGTGCAGTCCCATGGGTTGTGGCCCTGTGCGAACAAGATGATGGCCTCAATATGATCTTGTTGGATCTCATTTTTGACAATGGACACATGTCCAAATACCAGCTGGAAATTAAATCCAGGAAATATCATATCTATTTCTAATCGGAATACAAGACCCCTTTTAATAGCAGGCGTAAATGCCAGGACTGTTGCCAGGCACATGTGTAAGAGCAATAGTCCATCCCATTTAACCGAATACAACAACGATAACATCCACAGCATTAACTTACAGCTACTAATCTTTACTAATTACTCATTAAATAGATTACATTCACCACTGCTTCTAGTTGCCAGTTCTTCTCAAGTACTATGTGTATCAAGTAGTATAAAGCTACTGCCACCTGTTACCACCATCTCCACCATCGCCCTACCCACCAATGTATCTTCTTCCCATTATCTCATTATCTCCATTGCAGCCCTCACTCCCTGAACAGCTGCCCAATCATCTCTGTGCTATTCAGTCTTGCCACTTCCTGTTTATTTGTACCTTCTTGCACTGTTGCCAATCTGCTTCTGCGTTAACCGAGTCAAAAAAACATCTCGTTAAAGATGTCTCTGGCTTTTTATACCCTGGATTTTCTTTAAAGGCCCGGAACGCTGACATTTGCTATTGATTTACTTGGCGAGCCACTAAACTAACCAACATTAAACAACTCAGTGAACTACTAAACCTATAATCCAGGACAATAATTTCACTGAACAGCAGAAAAGCAGTGAGTAACGTCATGTCCTCTCATGAGTGTCACACTGTGTCTTTGTGGGCTTCAAGTTGCAGCTGTGTCGAAGTTCCTACTGTTGCTGTGTCTTTGTTACCAGATGATGGTCACAACGCCGCATGCTGTGCCTTTGGATGCAAAATAAAGCGCCCACCCCTCCCACAGTCCAGTTCCTGGCTCAAGTGCAACCATTCTGATGCAGACCCCCGGGGTGTGTGAATCCTCTGTCAAGTGCCCATTTCGGGTCAGAAGGGGGCGAGGACATGGCCACGACCAGTGGGAACACCTGCAGTTCTGGGATGAGCCAGTGCTGCGCTCTGCCAGGGGCCATTTGAGGGCACTTTGGGGACGGAGTCTGGCAAGGAACCAAAGGAAGTTTTATAAGGGCAGCTGGCACAGTGTCAAAGCAACGGCAACAAAACTAAGTGCACAAGAAAGCAACCATCGTGTGGAGAATTGGTCCCATTTTTAGGTTGGTAATTATAACAGCGGAGGGTTGTCTCAGGTCAGTCAATGATAAAATGAGCGAGCCTCAACACTTGTGGCTGACAGACAAAACAGTCGCCCTGGGGCTCTAGTACTGCTATTAACTCAGCAGACCATGAAATCCTTCTCCAGACTAGAACTAGAATATATATGTCACCGGAAAGAACTCGGCACGCTGATGGACTGCTACTAAAACTGGGTGTGCACACGCTAAATATTTAAAATTATTTAGAAATGCACTCACTGGCATGTGACAGACATGCCCACTGACAAAACAAGTGCTGGCGTACCACTTGTTTGTTTTCGTCATTGAAATGCTGCTATATGCACGTTATTCTTCAGTCTCTGCAGTAAGAAAATAATGCTACATTACTTTGCGATGATCTAAGTGAGCACACTGGTATGCACGTGCGCTAGTGTGTGTGTTTAGAGAAAAGTACACAAAACACAAGGTTGTCCATGGTCCTCCTTGTCCAGGCATATCAAAAGCAGGTGCCAACTCTTGTGTTCTTGCCAGCCTGACACTGTGCCAGATTCCAAAGGTTAACAAGATTCTGCACTGTGCAACCAGCCACAGACAATAGTGCCATTCTTCTCACTGCACATACCTTCTTTGATTCCTCTTTCCAGAGCCTCCTTATTGTGCCGCACAAAACCAGGCTTGTGCGACTTGAACCCAGGAACGTGCTGAGGAAAGGTGATCGTGACATTTACAAGTAATAACTTTTTTTTTACCCAGAAAAGGGGGTTAATTGTTTCTCTGGATTAAATGAAAATTGCATTGTTAATATTGTATAAATATTGTAATTGAAATATAGGTTTTCAGTTTAAATATATATAGTCTAGAAATACATGAATGCTGCAGTATATAATTGCTGAACTTTTCCATAAAGCTGTATACATATGTCACTTTAATAAGTGTGATGTGAAGTACAGTGTCTTGACTCACTGTTCACATACAGATTATGTTGAAATGTTGCACATCAGTAAAAAAAAACTCTTAACTTCTCACTGTGTGCTCTGGACAGGGCTGTTTCTAGCTTTCTAATGCCTGATGCAAAAACTTGTATTTATACGTTTACATAGCTGATTTACAGTCTTAACTAACTGAAACATTCCTTCTGTTTTATTGTGCAGAGCGATTCAGTCAAGATTTGAATTGGACTGGCAAACAGCTGATTCAGCAAATGCAGGTCTTTGACGTTTGAGAAAAAAATTGAACGATGCACTGACAATCCGGAGACATACACGTTTACACAAGTTGCTCTGTACAATCATATGTATGGTAAAGATTTCAAACCTTTTAGAGGAAATGATAAATAAGCTACAGTGACTAATGAAACCATGTAATATGACATTGTACAGCTCAGGATAATCAGGACATTAAACGTAAAACAATAGTCTGAATAGTCGGCCACTAGGCAGAGCAGGTGGTGAGCCTTATAGGTGGATTGCAGTCACCACATAGTTTAGTCCCCTGGGCCATTTGACAAAGGTTAATGAGGTCAATAGAAAAGATGTCAGTTGTTATATGTGAATGCATGTAAATCTATACTGGTCTTTTATAGATATGAGATAAGCACTTATTCAATGCAGTTTCCTTGTGATAATTGGTATTAAGGAAAAAGATGATAAAGACCCACATTATTAGATATTTAACAAATGCTGATGTAACCTGTTCTTTCCCTTTACCACATTACTGTGTCTCCATCTTACCAATTAATTATTGATTCTGGAATTATATCATAGTCTATAAATGGGGGAATATCTGTCAGTCTGACTTAGAGTGGACTAAGATGTTATTTAGTATACTGAGGTATACGTAGACTGGAAGGAGGTGTGTGATAGTATCAAGCCATTTGGAAACCACATATAAAAAATGTTTTAAACAAGCAACTTTTAAGACAAAAGAGAGCGAGAGACTGAGTTGCTACCAAGAAAAAGTGCAAAAGTACACAGCATAGGTTATAAATGTAACTGTATGTGAGAGGCAACCTCTGACCTTTTCCAAGCCACACTGCTCCTGTACAGCCATAAACATCTTCGCATTGCTGACATGAACTATGGCACTTTGGATTCAAGCTGTCCGAATATGTTTGCATGTGCAGCAAACGTACGCACAGCGCAGAATTGGCTGCCTTACATTTAGGATTGAGTTTCACTGCTGCTCTGTGGGAAAGCCTGCAGAGATCTGCAACCAAGGCCACAACACAGCAGTGCAGTTTAACAGTTTAACTTCGACCTTTTCACCATTTGGCTACCAGAGCCAAACAACATAACACAATACGGGCATCCATCCATCCATCCATCCATGTCTCCAGTCTCTTCCTTTACGAGCATCCTGAGAAAAAAAAAACAAATTATAACTGGAAAAAAAAAGAAACAGAGAAGGGGCTTAGGAATTTCACACCAGTATCCAGGACACTTCATCAGTAAGGAATGGTCAGAATTCTAGAGCACTGAAGTGAGTGGTGCGATTAAAGATTCATCTTGAGGATTCAGTGACACGACTCATGACCCTGGAAGAGTCAGCGTGGGACCACAAGAGGATGCACCTGGTTAGCAGCAATGCTGAGCTACTGAACAGAACTGAACAGGAGTATGTGTATGTGTGTGAGAGAGACAGAGAGAGACAGAATCTGTGTGTGTGTGTGTGTGTGTCAGCAACAACACATTACATACAATGCTATTATCTACATGTTGAAACAGAACAAAGCCCTGTTGCATTGGACAGTACAGTCTGACCAGAACAGTCGCAGGAGAGAACATTATTTTGATGTGGCAACTTGAAAGAACAAAGCAGAAGGAAACCGCTTGAGACTCAATGTAGTTTTAGCCAACACTGTGAATTGGGGGAATGGGTCACCATCTGAGAGCTTCTGAAGAGGCCTCAAGTGAAGCTTCAAATAAAACTTTCAGGCTTTACCTCATGACTCAATACGAGCATTACAAACATTAATAGCAGAATGTTTCAGTCTGTGGACACATGAGTAGGGTGAAGTTTGCATGTTCTTTGTTCTGCCTGACTCATTGTTTGACAGAAACTGTTGGCTTGGGTTTCAAGTGATATTTGTGGGTGGCTATTGCAAAGCCCAGTTGAAAAGCTTAGCTCTTAGGAGATGTCACTCACTCAAACCTGAGTCGAACCAATGAACTCGCAGCAATTCATCATGTGAAGCGTTTCTGTTACACCACTCGTGTATTTACTTCATGGTCTGCAGTGAAAGAGAATGGACTCTTGTTCTGCATAGCCAAGGTGTATGTCAGCGAGGGTCCAGCCCAGGTAGGTACCCACAGCTCCTCTGACGTGGAGCCTTTCACACGGATTATCAAAATGTCAAACAACGTAAAACAATCCCCACGGACAACCATCAGCACAAAGAACAAAAACCAAAAGAAACAAATGTCACTTTATAGTGGAGGATGGATCGCACCCCCATACTCTGAAGTGCTTGGAGTACTCAGTCAAAAATTGCGCAGTCTATATATACAGCGTGCAAGTGTGTGTGTGTGTGTGTGTGTGTGTGTGTGTGTGTGTGTGTGTGTGTGTGTGTGTGTGTGTGTACTATAATTTGAACCACTAGTTCTAGTCCGTCTGCACATCTGGCACCAACTATATATACTGTGCGTGTGTGTGTGTGTGTGTGTGTGTACACACACACACACACAGTATATATATATATACATATATATATATATAAACAGTTATCTTTACTATACTTCTGAGATACCTGACTTACCTAATTATTATCACGTAAGTGTAAGAAACTAGTAATTATTTCGATTTTATAATGCAAATACCTACTACACAATAGGTCAGAATACACTGTTTACGTAATTTTATTATCACTTAAGTGTAATTACTAGTTTGCTTATTTAAAATACATGAAAACACATGGCAAATCATTTTAGTTGATTAAAACTACAGCACAGTATGAACCCAATTGTCCCTTCAACAGTAAAACACGTCTTACCCATTATATGAGCTCAATAACATGATCTCATTATAATTCATTAGTGTTTGTTTGGTGAGTGACTTTTATTTTCACTGAAAGTGAAGTGACATAGGTGTCAAAATAATATTGCTTGAAAAACATTAATGAACCAAAGAAGTGTGTGTGTGTGTGTGTGTGTGTGTGTGTGTGTGTGTGTGTGTGTGTGTGTGTGTGTGCGTGTGTGTGTGTGTGTTTGTGCCTTGACACACAGTATCTGTAGGATGTTCGACAGTTTGGCTCATAGAATTTCAGTCTTTTTCCATGTCAGCATGGTGTGTGTCCATTTATTTTAAGTCGGAGCACACTGTACTTCCAGGATTTGTGAGGGAACTCCCTCTTTGGCTATATCGGGGTGTGTGTCTGTTCACAGACATACCAGAGCATTGGGGCATTTAATCCTGTCTACCCATTTAAATAAGTGTTGTCGTATGCCAACTGCCAAGCCACTCTCACACAAGTCAGATTTAATGGGTTGAGTGGAATGTATCCAGAGATGATGTTAGGCTATCCGTTACTGCGCGAGTAGCTTCTGTTCTACGACACTGAAAGAGACACCAGTTTGTTACACGCACGCAAACATAAACATTCCCACTCAGCCAGCTCGGAACACACTGTCCCTGCAATACCCTGCAGCCTCACAGCCGAACCCTGTTTGCCAGAGGTGAGTGTGGCATTTTAATTACAAGCTCAAGATTAATTGGATAACGATTTGAAGCCAAAGAGAGTAGTGACCTGCATTATTGCATCATGTTCACCAAAGTCTTTTCACCAAGACGCCCCCTACTCTCTCCAGCACAATCAATGCGTTGTTCTGTTGAAATCCAAATGAGAGCTGCAATCAGCTGTGAGATGCAGCTTATATAATCTTATATATAATAAAAACAAAATCTACCTAAATACTTAAATGCACTCACATTAGAAAACAACTCACAGGCCATTTTTGATCAATGCGTCAGCTCGGTGGCTCCTATGACCATAGATGTCATAGTGTGTTGGGCTATGATGGAGCCCGTCTTTACTGCACTGACGGATCTCTAGCTGCTGTCAAGTTGCTTTAACTCAGCTGGACCAAAACTATGTGTTCTGTTAGGCCACACAGTTGTAAAATTCACATTTACAATGTGCGACATGCGGTCCTGTCTGGTTTAATTTAACTGCGTTGCTGAGTGCTTTCAGTGCTCAGGCAGACATGCTGCTCAGTATCAAGCCTTATGATAAGAAGATGAGCACTGAATCGACTGTGCATTTGTGCATAATTTGAGTCAACAACAATCTGTCAAGGGGCACAAAAACAGCCCAATATATACAGGGAATCAGCTAATTTATGATCATATAGTTTATTCTAATTGGGAATAACATGGAATGCCCAACGTTGACTCACATGGACATGACTTTAATTAGGGCCCCGCATGACACCACACAAAGCGCTGATCTGACTGGGAGTGTGCTGGTTGGCTTCAGCTGCATGTTGGACACCTCACAACCACTGGTTTGCCAAATCTCTGGGTTCAGTCCTACAAACTGCCGACTTGGGGGATTTGGCTCCCCAGTAATTGTTGTGTGCGATCATTGCTGGGATCTCCCCTGCCTTTTTGCCATGCCCAAGTGACCATTGTTGTAGTGTTGTTCCCAAGCTGTAATCACAGGCAGATGGCTACAGGCCTTGCAGCTTGAACTCAATGGGGCTTTCCCCATACAAATAAATGAGAATTGCTCATGGAGAGAGGTGTGTGATGTAGGGAGTTTTGTGAACAGGGATGTTTAGTTTTTAATCATCCAAGTCTAAGATGCTGGCTTTGATACCTTGAAGCTTGGCTATGAACAGATTTTTGACAGTCTGGTCTTCCATGGGACAGTGGCCATTATCTGTGTTATTATATCCTGCATTATCTACACCCATCCATCCATTGTTTACACCAGTTGGCAGTCCTCTCTCTTCCTGCCTTTGCTGTCACTTAGATTTGTTTCTTTGCCACATGAATGTCTGCAGAATAGCATGAAGCTGCAGTTAATCAGTGACATTTTACCTGATTGTGTGAATGTGTGGCCGATGGCTTGACTACGAATCCACAAACTCCACAGGGTTCATTTTAAAACATGATCCATCATCCTGAAGAGTGACTAGAGAAAAGCAAACATTGCCCGTGATTGGCCGGGCCATATGCTTTAATCCCTAATGCACTGAACACAAAAGCCAAGTCCCTGTCACAAGCGTGGCCACAAAGGAGGTCAGCTTCAACTCTCCAAACAATCAAAAACAATCAACATGCAGCACATTGACTTGTCTGGATTATCACTCAGGCAGAGCCACATCATCGAGCCACATGATTCGCAGAAATACATTAACACGCCCCACAGGCCTCAGTGGAATTAGTGGATTTTTATACCATGCCTGAAATGAAATGCAGACTGCACGCGAAGAAATGCCACGTTTGTTTGATTACACAGCACCACATGTGGGATGTTTTGATGGCCCAATCATCATGTGTGTTTTTTCTCGATATCTGTGTTGGCAATGTGTTTGTGGAGTGAGTCCAGCGCACACACACACGCACACGCATGCACAGACCAAAATGGAGTTGGAAGGCATCAGTGATTTCCCTGAAAATTATTGTGATCTGCCTGAGGAAAAACACACAAATTGCCAACTCACTGAACTCCTTCCCCTTAAAAGTTTCAAAACACACTTGCACTTGCAGTTTTTTATTATCAACTGTTGCAAATGCACAGTTCTCCCACTCCTGTATTAGTTTTTTTTAGATGGATAATGGTTTTAAAATGGATTTATGTTGGCTATGTAGAGTATGTTTTCTGTCGGTCACCTGACTAATGATTTGGGTTTAGGTGAGTGTTTGATCGCTCGTCTGAGCTCCTTATCAACATGGCTTGTTTCCTAGAGCTGTATAATGTATATAAAGAGGAAATATGCCAAGAACGTAGTCCAAAGAGAGAGTGTGTTAAAAGTGCCTAAATGAAGCCATGTGAAGTCAGGTGTGGGATTCCCTCCCAGACTGAAGCACAAAGAGGGAAAAAAGAGGAGAGAGCAGTGACAGAAGGAGGGTGGAGGCTGCGAGATTCCGTGAAAGGTGAAGTCAGTGTTACACAAGGGGTTGTGCACAGGGGGAAAGGGAGAGAAAAACAGGGGAACGAGCACAAAAGCATCAAAAACCATTAAACTGCCAAATTAATTTTCTAGAAGAGCAATAAAAGGTATTCAACATTCCCACAATGAATCAGAGCATCTGATTCCTGGAAACCCCACACATTACCCCAGTGTTATTTTACCCCTCTCTGTTTCACCTCTAAGGGGAAAAAAACTGATATGATTTGTCTAATGAGCTATGACTCAGCTTGGAAATGTAAATTTAAAACCCATTTACACCCTAAAAGTCTTCTAACGCTCTTACTCACCTCCCTGATAGTGTGCGGAGTCAAAGCCATGAGAAAATGACAATTATGCTTCAAGCTTGAGGTTGTGTTTCGTGAACAAGGGTGTTTGACAAGTCCAGAGTTGGGTTTCATATGGTCTAGGACATGAAATAGCAGGAATAAGCAGCGTGGTTCAAATAGGTAGATTGTAGGCTTTCGATCCTATAGCACCATGTACATGCCAAGTATCTCACTCTATTTAATTCCCTCACCAAGCAACCAAAACACAACTGAAACACTGTAGATCCAGTTTATCGGTCAAAGTGACAGTCGTGTCTGAATCTGTTGTGTTAGCATAGGAATGATGTCAAAAATACTCGTGCTTGTTTATGCTGAAGAGTAAAGTATGCGTTATGATTAACAAGCCAGATTGAGCGTACCTTTGTTGTAAAGACGATAGAATAGGCTGTGGTATGTGTATGCTCGCCCACACAAGTGATACTGTATAGACTTTTGGATAGTGTATGGACATTTTGACACACCAGTACTACATCTGATAGAGGACAAAGGACATAACTTCCTTATTCTTTTTCTGTCTTTCCTTTTTTAACGTCTTGAAAAGATGCAACTTAACAGACTATGCCTGGTGAACTGAAATGCACCCAATTTCAGTCTCGCTGATCATATATGTGATAGTTTACACTGCTGCAACTTTTTGCTGCAACAGTGTTTAGTGTTTATTAACCTGTGCTATGGAAATATAATATAAAAATTATTTTTGCAAGCCATGTAGAGAATAGGAGATAGTTGTCTTCAAATTGTACTGGACTATAGCCTAGCAGAGAAATAAATATTTCATTCCCCTCATGTTCTGTCTCACACAGTCTGTCCTAAGCTCACCCCCTCCCTGCACCATAAATTCTTCTGTTTCTCTAAGTGGATCCTGGGCGTATGTCCCAGCCCCCATGCCTTTCTCTCAGGGTATTTATTAAGTCTCTGTACTTGTTAATCACACTGTGACACAAGCTACTTGACAATGCAGACCAGTCCTTTATATTAATGACAATTCAATGAAATACACTGCAGTCGTTCATACATCACATACTGTACGACCTAAGAAACCCTTCTCTCTCTCTCTCCGTCTCTCTATCTCTCTCTTTCTTATAAATGTTTAATATCCTGTTACTTTGTTGATGTGCTGTGTACTTGCAGCGTCCATTGCACTTCTGTAAATCCTGGCTGAGGGATCCCTCACTGTGACTCTCCCTGAGGTTTCTGTGCTTTCTTTCTGTTAAGTTCTCTCTCTCTTTTTTGCCCTTTTTTCACCCTGACTGAAAGTATAGTTCAGAGGTTGTCAAACCCTTGTTAAGCCCTATGGGGCAAAATGTGATCTGGGAAGATGGACAATACAATTACCATTAGATTGGTTGATTGGTGATTGGCATTGTGCTGCAAAGCATGTGCAACAGGTGCACAAATCCTCATGTTCTCATTAAGTTGGCAACATTACTTGACTTTACTACTTTTCTGACAGTAAAAAAGTTCTGTGACATGGTACAATAAATGCCTGTATACACAATTTGACAAAGTGTTGCCACGTTCACCCGCTTTACAAATGTGAATGTTAAATATGTCAACTTGCACATCTGGGGTCAGAATATACGCAGTAGTGACCAGGGAGTGGAACTGCCAGACCAATCACAAGTTTCCACTGTCTATAATGATGTCTGATGGGAATAGCATGGCAACAAATAATTGCAATAAAACCTAATATTAGAATAGATGAACACATGTCAGAGTAATGCTTTGAAAGTGATGATATGAAAAATTCTTTTTGTGTGACATTTTTGTTTGGTCCAAGTCCTCTCCACAATCAACACAAACAGATGATTTCAAGGTGCTTTCTTGCCTGTTCATTAAAAAAACAATCATTACATAAATTCCGTGAAAAGAAAGAACAGGCTGTTAAGAGCTTAAAGGAACCAGAGCTTTTTGTTTTGTTGATTTTTTTTAAATTAATTCTTCCTGCTAAATTCATTCAAAGCTTTATTGACATTTGAGAAGTGCACTGTGGTTGCCCTCATTTATAACAATGTCAAGTCAGCAAACACTATCATGAATGGTCACATTTTAAAGAAAACAGCCATAGATCATCTTAAGTACATCACTAAGGCAACAAAAGAAAAAAGAAATTATAAGCAGTAGAATGGGTACACGGGTAGAATGGTTTGTTATCGATTTAGAGTCCTCAAAGGATTTTAGTGAAGTGAGTGTGCGGCAAAACAGTCAGGGACAACCCATGTTGTCGTAATGAATAAAACGGTGCGTACCAAAGCCATTACCAGTAATAAATCTGTGGGCTTAATGAGAAACAGAGTGACGAAACAGAACCACTTGTAGGTGTGTAACTAATGATGTACTCAACATAGTGTAGGTTCTGAGGCTTATTACTTCAAACACAGATTTTTATTACAGTTGGGTAGAAAGAGCCAAACAACCAATAGCTGTTTACTGTAATGATGGGAAAGATGTGGATCAGACTATTTAGCAATAAACGTATCACGTGAAGGACCATGGAAATTATGCTAACTCTTCCCTCTATGGGGATCCTCAAAATACCTCAGACTATACATAAGACTGAATCCCCTCCCTGGCTAATCGTCATGTTGGTTAAATATGTTCATGACGATGTTTAGATGTCATTAATAGGATGCTTAAATACGTTGAGTCATGCTTTATTCAAATTGGAATAGCACAAAGGTGAAAGAACCATCAGACAATGTCATGAGTCATTTCTCAGAGCTGTTATTTCTGTACTGAAACTCCACATCACATGCCCAGGTATGTATTTGTTTAAGCTGACAGGTGAATAACAACCCAAAGTTCACTGCCTGTTCTCTCACTCTTTGTTGCTTTTTTTTTCTTTTTTGTAACCACCATGTTACCTCTACTTAATGCTAAGCAACATTTTCAAAGTCCTTAAGTTAATAACATCTTCATTGTGTGTGTGTGTGTGTGTGTGTGTGTGTGTGTGTGTGTGTGTGTGTGTGTGTGTGTGTGTGTGTGTGAGAGTGCAAAGGCATTAGCACACTGGCTTATCAAAACAAAAGAATTTGCTTTGGTTGGAAAAATGAGTCAAAGATGAGGAGATTCGCTAACTGTAAGTCAAGTCAATTTTAAATAATTACGAAACAAAGAGGCTCAGATGTAAAGTCAGTTTAGTGTGTTTGCAACATCAAGGTAATTGTGCTGAGCTGGCATTTTGGCAGACCACCAGCTAACTTATAGGTGAGTTTATATAGTCACTCGCTGCTCTCAGCATCGTCTGATGCACCGCTGTCGTCTTTGGATGAGTGCATTTCAAACAGTAACTGTAAAAATTGAGTTTGAAACTGTTATACTCAATAAAAAAATTTTTAAAAAGAGGAAAATTGTCTCAAATTAAAGAAGTGGAAAAATGATTTGCGTTGTAGATTCACTGTGGAGCCTGAAAGTTAAACATTGGCTGGGAAAAGTCAATATTTACTGCATTTGAGTTCTTTATTTCAACAGCACAGGCGCTGCGGGGCCAAGACTTGACCCCACGTCTCCTCTGTGTTGTTTACATCTTGAGTACTGTACTGCTCTGAACCCGTGCACCCCGGTCACGCATGTGCACGCAGCTATTAGTTCGCCTCTTTAGACAAACGCCGATCAAGATGAAAGACTGATACCTAGCAACCACAGTCAACAGGACCAGTGATTTTTTTTACATTTCCCATTTACACTCACAGAATTTCCATCTAATAGCTTTGAATGCAATACGTTAGATGTGTTATCATTGGCTTGAGGCTCGAGAACCGTTGATGACAAATACGGTTGCACAATCAGATTGTAACAGGATGAATCTAAACTGTGTCCAAGCAAAGCATGCAAACTTGGAATCTGGTTACAGTCGACTGTGGCACTGTGGAGATTTTTCCGATACGTCATTGTGATTTCTGTCAGGGGATTTAGCCATCTTAAAAGCCAATTAGAGATGTTGGCTGTTCCATGTTTAGTGAATCCAAATCTTTCTGCTTCATCAAAGTTTCCTATATGCTTGCTCAGCATTAGTAACAGATGTCACTGTCAAAGATCACAGAGATGCTGATGATGTGACCAGGGGCAGATGTCACATGTTACAACGTTCTGAATATAATGACATTGGCTTGGCTGCATTGTCTCAACGCTTTGTGGCTTTCCATTCTCATTGGTTTATAATACGATCTACCTTCCATTGGCCTCTTAATATTTAATAGGTGACAAGATTTTCTTTTGCCTTTCAAGCTTCATATGAAAGTGTGGCTTACGTCATACTGTGCTTTGTCAAGCCCTGTTTACCTACAGAGATGTAAAGGTGAACCGTTTTCAGTGCAGTGTAACCGTTTTCCTACTCATGACAAATGCCATTAAAGACCAAACTCGACAAAGGCTGTACTTCATCACATCATCATCTTCATCTGTTTTTTTTTAACCCAGTCTGTGGCCACAAGCCTATTTACTCCTACTGAAGACATAAATACATAAATGAAGACGTATTGTATGGGACAAAAGAAGTAAAAGGAAACTAACAGGGATGCTCTTAGGGGTGACCCCTCCCTTCCATATCTGGTGCCCTGAGCTGTAAAAAAAAATTGAAGACAGATTTATTCCACACACCGGAGTTAGACTTATAGGGGTATCTGAGGTAAAAGAAGCATTACATGTAAACATTTCTGAATAAACAACATGTCAGCAAGACCTATATGTCATAATCTATGTCAACACAACAGGCCCATGCAAATGGGAAAAAGATGGTTAAAAAGGAACATACAATAACAAGATGAAACATGAAAGCCTTTAGAACAATTCCATAAAAATAACAAATTCTATATAGAGAGAGAAATATGTACAACATTATTTACAATATGCGCCATATAAAATACTTAAAGGGACTTGGCCTTGGTAACTAGTGGCCTTTGGGCACAGTGCTGTTTGCCTGACCTTGTTTGACTCTTCCGTCTCTTCCGTCGTCCGGCTCTCAAAGTTGTGTATGTGCCATGCTGCTCTGCCAAATAAAGCCTGACCGCGGGATTAGACATTTTGTTTTCAACCACAATTACAGTGTCCACAGGTAAATACTGCCTCTAGATTTCCCGCAGCAGGGGTTTCATTTAGTCAGTGGTAAGTAATGCTAAAAGAGTTTATCTCTGATGACAGCAGATGGCTGTCTGAAAGTCACCCATACGGAATGTATGGAAATACCTTATGTAGGGCTCGTCTGTGAGCTTCTCCACAACCAAATACAATTATAGCATATACAGTGAACTCTCGCTATAACGTGGTTCACCATTTGCGGCTTCGCTGTTTCACGGATTTTTTTTAGCGCAGTTTGTTATGCTTTTTTTTTTACAGTGTATGCACGCGCATTGTGCTCTGTGTCCTGATTGGCTAAGGGACTGAAGGCCAATGTCAATCAGTCTCCTCCGTGCCTCGTCTCTGTCCAGTACTGAATGCGTTCGGCTTGGCAAATTTACATGTTTGCATATTGTCTCCACGACAAAACCCACAATGTCGACGAAACGTTCTGCACCGACAAAGACACCTGCACCACGGCCTTCAGTAGAAAAAGACGCTACAGCGGAG
>JAFBJQ010001910.1:0-85439 GCA_016785345.1 Trinectes maculatus | reverse complement strand
AATGAAATGTAATCTGGAATATAAACCCAGACTACAAAAAGACATACCTTTAGCTGGGAAACGTTTCTTGACAGCCAATAATATTAATTAAGGAAAAGCAAACAATTTGGGTATTTTAAGACAAGTGCTCTACACTGTGATGGAGGATATACAAAAAAAAAATCATTTTATTAATCTAATAGATTTCTAATGACAACTGGTGCCATATAATTTGTGTTTAGTAGCCCATGATATTTAAAAGTAATATAACCATACCCTGTTTTTAAGACATAAAAATAGATGTCCCATGGTTACACCTTTCACAACAGCCACTTGTTGCGTTGCCATAGTGTATCTGTTGTTACAAGGCTGCTGTGGAAACACCCCTGAAAAACCATTGCTCATTCTTTGTCTTCTCCAAACAGTATCGATTAGGAAAGTGAGAAACGGAGAGTGTTTACAACTGTGTCTTAGGTATCCTCTCAGTAGCCTACGCACCCAGGGCAGACAAAAAGTGCATGACAAAGATGAATAAGTAGGGGTGGATATGTGCATCACTCATCAACCACAGGTATTTCTATTAATATGCACGGTGACATCGCCCACAGCCAAGTGCTGTTGGACAGTGGCGTCATGTCAGTCATTGTTTGGTCTGTCTCTTTAAGTGGGTTTCAGGGAATGCAGTGTGCGAGGTGCACCTGGAGGCAAGACGTGGATTTACCTGACACTGTGTAGCTGCAGTCCAATTATCCAGCCTGAGCCCTGTGCACTGGGGCCCGGATAACTTGAACCAAACAAAGCAGACTCAACTGAATGTGACCCTGAGAGGCTGCGGTAATGTGGATTAAGAGCACTCACTTGACTCTTTAAACCATTTTTTCTGTAACTGTGCAATTATTATAATTATTAGTCTGACTAAAGAGATATCAAGTACACAAAGAGACCGCTATTGGTAAACGTTAAAGGTTCCGTACACTAGGAGAGAGAGAGAAGAACAAGGATTGGTGACGGAGTCTGATTATAAACCACATGCTGGCAAAAAAACAAACGTTAAATCAGTTTAGTGGAAGAGATAAATGGTTGTTTAACGGTGTGAACTATTTTTCCTGTGGTTTTGAAATACTCGTGTCCCACTGACGTCATAAAATAAGGCCTGTATCTATTTGCCTGTACCCATGTGCGCTGACTGAAGCCCAGATGTGTCTCTGCATTGTGATCCGTCTGTATAGGGTTTCTCTGTGAATGAACAGGGGTCATGAACAAGGGCTTCATAGTACTGAAG
Source organism: Trinectes maculatus (assembly GCA_016785345.1). Taxonomy (NCBI): domain Eukaryota; kingdom Metazoa; phylum Chordata; class Actinopteri; order Pleuronectiformes; family Achiridae; genus Trinectes; species Trinectes maculatus. Next base: position 84,178 of record JAFBJQ010001910.1, on the reverse strand, counting down.
GCAAGACAGAACCATGGAAGGGATATGCAGGTCATCAACTGGGAGGTCATCAAATATAACACCCAGGTGTGCATGAATCAGAGGCATGCATCACATGCAGTTGTTTTGTGTTGACTTTTGTGTTGTTTCAACAAGAGCATTGTTTTAAAACCTAAGAAACTGCCGGAGTTGACGGCACTGAAAAGCCTAGTATGGAAATACAGAGATAGAAATCCTGCACATCCTGGAGGCAGATTTGGAGGACATCCAGTATTAATATATAATCTATAATCATGTAAATTTGCTATTCAACCCTAGAAAGAGAAATAAAATACATAATCTTTCTTGCAAATATATTTTTATTTAACGTACAATTAAATTCCCAGGCCTTCGTTAAAGGAGGAGAGGAAAAAGTATGTTGATTTAAATTCCATCTGTGTCACATTGATGTTGAGTAATGACAGAGTTACAGTGGAATGACAGCCACTGCCTCAGGGCCTGTGACTTTCATGGGCCTGATCACTGAGATGGTTGGAAGGCTGTTGGATGGATGATGGATGTTTCACGAGCTAAGTCTCTAACAACTTTTGCACGTTCACATTCTTTGGCTGCTGAGGTATGATTCGTATTTATGCAATGGCACAGACACAATTATAACTTCATCCATGTCACAAAGTCAAGACAGCTTTCCCATTGCCTGTAGCTGTGAGAGGTTTAAACTTCGGGAATCATCACGAACGGATTAAGATTAAGATTAAGATAAGGATTGTCACGTCATTAAGATTTATAGTGATGCATATCTATATCTATATATTTTTTTATACACAGCCTCCTTCATAACTGGACTTTACTGGATGATCTCTTAATATGTGCTATGTAAAGGGCATCCACCTGCCCATCAGTTCCTCCCCACTAGAGGAAGGAAGGATTTGCAATATTATATTGCAATTGCTCAACCATTACTACAGTCTGTCAGTAGTCCAAGGACATTCACATGTTGTCACACCGCGGTGGGGTCAAGTTTGGTTTTTGGTCTTGTCATTTCCTGTTTTATTTTGAAAAGTAACTCTCCACTCATTTCAGGTCACTTGCTCTTCCTCATGTATCACCTGTGTGATTGTCTATCCTGATTACTGATTGGTTCCACCTGTTTCCCCCTTTACCTCCATGTGTTCAGGTAGTCTGTGTTTCCCCTTGTCCTGGGCCAGTGTGTTCGTTTCTGTGTGTCACTCCAGCCTTTTCTAGTCCACAGCCATAGATTTGTCTTGTTGCGTGAGCATTGTTCTCTGCCTCGTTTTCGAGTGATTTTTTGTTGTTAATTTTTCATAGCTCAGATTAGAAGCTCATAGTTTAGTTTATAGAGTAGCTGTTTCATTTGTCTTCCCTTTTTGAGTGTTTTTTTTTCGTTTTGTAATAGTGATTAGGTTCCGTGGTTTTGTCCTCTGTTAAAAGAGCGAATTTTCGTTGTTAGATTTCGTATCTCCCTTTTGGAGCTCTTTTTGTTTAATTCTCTCTTCAGAGAGAATTGTTCTATAGTGTTGTGTGTTCCCTCACAGGAGAGAATCACGTTAGGAGTTTTTCATAGTTGTTGTTGTTTTGATCACTCTGCCAAAAGGCATATTCTGCTGCTTTTTGTGAAATTAAGCCTATTATATTTAACATCTCTGAGTCTTGGCCTGACACACGTGTTAAACATGTGTCCCTGTTGTGTTCAACTATTAGAAAACCATCTTTTGGTTCAATCACTCAATTACACTCTAGTGCATCAATTAAGTTTGAATATGAATATAAGTCAATTTCAGTACCCCCAATTTCAGTTATATATAAATTATGTAAATTATATAATGTGTATATTATATTGGCACACCATCCATAAAAAGATGAAATGCCCAAGGAGAAAAACCAAACCACACAAAAGGGTGTATAGGTGGCGGTGGCGAAGTGGCTAGAGAGTCGGGCTTGGGGCCAAGAGGCTTTGGGTGTTTAAAGGTGTTTCTTCTTCTTCTATCTTATAACTACTAAATGATGTGTCTTAGCTATATATTTTTTAGTTCTACCATTAAGGGGAGGGGGGATTATACAGTATACTTAATGTTATTGATGAACCTGGGCTTTAACAAGGAAATAAAACGTGAGGAGAGAAGACGAGGGAATGCAGTATATGTTTTTGTGGTGCGATGTGTAGGTGTGAGTCTAAAAGAAAGAGACAAGTAGAGGAGTAGTAGAAGGGAAGCGTTATGGGTATGGCCCAAATCACTGCACAGCTATCGTTAGATCGTGGTTTAAAGGTGTTTCTTCTTCTTCTATCTTATAACTACTAAATGATGTGTCTTAGCTATATATTTTTTAGTTCTACCATTAAGGGGAGGGGGGATTATACAGTATACTTAATGTTATTGATGAACCTGGGCTTTAACAAGGAAATAAAACGTGAGGAGAGAAGACGAGGGAATGCAGTACATGTTTTTGTGGTGCGATGTGTAGGTGTGAGTCTAAAAGAAAGAGACAAGTAGAGGAGTAGTAGAAGGGAAGCGTTATGGGTATGGCCCAAATCACTGCGCAGCTATCGTTAGATCGTGCCCCCGGCTCTAACTTGGCCTGATCCGTACTGTTGGAGCTGTCAGTCACAGAGGGAGCGTGCATGCCAAGAGGCAAGAGCAAGGCCTTCTAAATACAGATGGATGTTTTCTTGGCGTCTGTCCCAACAGAGGCTTTACACTGGTGTAGTCTATCTCACCTGGGGACAGATGGGATTATGTCAGTGCCAAACCGGCTGTACGCTGATGTGTTCATGGATTTCATGGAAGTGTAAATATATTCCTCCCAAATGGCATTTGTATCCCCGGGTTTTCAAAGTTCCAGTGTTTGTGTACAGAAAAGTCAATGTAGCAAAAAATAGGAATAGTTATAAATCGTACTACACAATAAAATCTGTGGCTGACGTTTGGGACAGAAGCACTGAAAACCAAATGTAATTAAAACAAAAACAATACGGGAGACATTTTTAGTTTGACAAAACACAGTTTTAAAAATCTGGTTTAAAAATGGCTCTTGCAGAGTTTTTCTAAAGCTATTTGAACAAATGCACTGACATGCAACCTGTACCAAATACCAAAAACCAATATCCACCCCACTGTGTAATAAAAGCACAGCATCACAACCTGTCAATGCCTGTCTAATATTGACAGTCTCCCTCTCTCCTTCTCTCTCTCTCTCTCTCTCTCTCTCTCTCTCTCTCTCTCTCTCTCTTTCTGTCTTCTCCCTTCATTTCTCTCCAGCCTGCAAAACATGAAAGGCAAACTAGTCTGAGCCATTCGTTTCTCAATGTGTTTTTACAAGAGCTCACAAATCCCCCCTAAGCTCTCTGACTGCATGAGTTTGTGTGTGTGTGTGTGTGTGTGTGTGTGTGTGTGTGTGTGTGTGTGTGTGTGTGTATGTCAGTTTGAGCCAAGGTGCAGCCATGGGTGTACGTGTGTGCTCGCCCACATGCATGCATGACCGACGAGGCCTGAATATTTCATTTGATGAAACCTTTATTGAGTTTGAACAGCAAATCTGCAATTTCTGATGCAGTGGTCGCAGGGTTCATCCAGGGTAAAACATCATAGGTAATGTGTCACATCCAGTTGACAATTATCATATACGTATATGCTTTCCTTGGTCTTTATGTGTGTATATTGGCAAGGCTTTTATTGGGGGGCTCAGTGAATCCACACCTGCAAATATATTTCTGTGGTGAACATGAATGCAGCAGAATGCAATTTGATGGGTGGTATTTGCACATGATGGAGCACGTTTCCAGTGGCAAACAGCAAACAGTAACATCTTCATTTGTAAAAGTACAATGCTCCATTGTAAAAGTTTACATATCTCAACCAGAATAAAATGTATGCATGACAATAATATATATGTAGTAAAGTATGTGGCCTAATTTAGTACTTTTACAGTACTACTTGGACTGGCCGTGACTGTCCATACTAATGTTGCAGTGTGCACAATATTTTCATGAATACACGAGTTGGGAGACAGGTCAAATGCTCTTTTGGTCTAAGCTTGTGTTTTTTTTTTCATCAGCGTAGTTTAACGTCTATGCACCTGGAATCTCTCGTCCTCTTGTCTTCACAGATGGTAATGTCAGACTACTGTCAGGAAATATGGTTATAATTGTTATTTCAATTGTTAGTGCTGTTTCTTTTGCTGTTAAAAGATTGTATTATTTATCTTAACGTAACAGAACAACATTCCAGGTTGGATTGGTAACCACTACAGTTCAGCTATCCTTCCAAAATGATTAGCATACACACTTTCAGTCACAATATCTTAGTCCCAGGTAAAGTTTCTACAGCCATGATGTGATGATAAGATGTGACATGATGTAATAATTCATCTTAGGTGACAAACCATATTATATTTGGCTGATTTAAATTTCTCAGGGAGTTTGAAGCTGAGTAATATATTTGCCCAGTATAAGTTACTCAGCCATAAAAACAAAGATAATGTTGATCGTATTAGTCCATTCAATACAAATTAAAGACATTTTATACTAAATCATATTAAATTTGATTTATTGTTCGGCAGGATCTGTCATCAGCTGTTACTCTGTGGCTTTGAAAGAAATGACGAGCTTAATGAGCCATTGAGCTGGTGTCAGTTTTTCTTCCTCCCTTGAGCAATAACTGTTCGTATAACATGTTGTTGCTCAATGAAGGGAATGTTGTAACCAAAAACAAACTGACAGTGAACAGATGGAACCAAAAGCACGTGTGCTGGTAAACTCTCTGTATGTTGGTTAACATACAGAGACCTGATGGGTCATCCAGTAGGCCACCTAACAAGACTGTGTCTTTACCATTGCAGCCCAGGTTTAAATCAGGTCTGGACTCCATGCTATGTGTGTTCTGCCTTTTCTCTTTCTCCATCAAGATGATTAAAGTAGAATCAGAAACGCCAAAAAAAACAAAAAACACATAAAAATCATGAGCAGAATGCAATAATAATAATAATAATAATAATGCCGAGCAACAAAAGAGGATCCACAAATACATTTTCTTGTCAGTACAAGATTACTGATTATCAAAGTTGTGGCAGCTTTTTTGCTTGCATGATACTGCGTTGCTGTGTATGAGGTAATCAAGCTGTTGACAGTGAGCTGACACATCATATTTAATTGTGTGCTCTCATTATGCTGAATGGTTTCACGGGTTCCCACCCATACGCAACATAAACAGCATCGACATAATAAATCTTAGATGGAAATGATTCGTTTGAGGATGAATGGTAATGAGTCTTGGGATATCTGCAGGAATGTAACACGGGAAAGTTTAGTGCGTCAGCTGAAAGATTTATTATATTTCCACGTATTAGTGGAACTGCTACTTCAGGACTTATATAGTGTACATATAAAGCCTATACTAAATCTGCCGAGGCTGTTACTTTTTGTCGTCTGTCAGTGGTGATGTCAGTCATTCTACAGAAGCAGATCTAATGTGTTGTTGTTGTTTGGTTCCTCTAAAGGGGAGACACTGGATTATCAGTTTTCTGAGAAGTGAAGACACTGTGTGACCTTGTGTGACCCTGCGATAATTTGTTATTTAATTGCCAGGCTGCTAAGTAATACTGGTATACTGTCAAGAACAAAAAAGAACAAAAAGAAAATATTCAGCTGTGCTCGTTTTGAAAAGGAAAAATGAATGAACTGTGGATAGCAGAAAGGAAAATGGAAACATGTCTGTCGGTTGGAAGATTCTGCAAAACTCATTGTTGAAATTCTGTGCATACACACACACGCTTTATAGTGAGGTTGTACCCAGCACATATAGTCAGCACGTAGTCAAAATAAATGATACAGATAGCAGATAATATAAAACAACAACATGATAAATGTGTTAGAAGTGTGATTTCACAATTCATTATTTGAATTATTTAACAGTTGTTCTTTTCCAAATGCAACATAGCCTTGCATGTGGTGTCAGAGCAAGAACCTGGATCATCTTGTAGCATTGGGGTGACAGCCTGGGATATCCCAGAACCCAGGTCCAGTGCCCCTGTCTCCCCCTTCTCAACTGCTGGATCCTTGGCTCCCCTGGAACAGTGCCACTGACAGCCAGCAAAGCATGTGTGCTTCAAGAATCTGAGACTATCTGAGACACCAGGGAGGTAGGTCACTGGCAGCTGGAAGACTAAGAGTGGAATATGGTGAGTGGATTACCAGGAGACGGAGCAATATGCCCCTCCATCGCCGCCAAACCGCTTGGACTTTCAAATAGGATTGATCTGAATAGCAGACATGATGCCCATGGGGGCATGATGGCAGCACGTATGACGACATTATGGTGGAAATGTGCTTTTCCTGCATGGCTCCCTTCTTAAAAGCTACTTAGTGGATTTCAATCCTCACCTGCAGGTAAGTGAGTGTGCTGACTTAACAAAGCCAAAGTAATAGTTATTTGTCAACCCAAGAGCATATCATAAACTAACACAACTGATTATTAAACAAGACGCTTTGAACAGCATGATAGAAAAAAAAAGAATCCAACAATATGCAGCATTAATGAGATTCCGGATGAGAGAATGAAAAAAAATATGGCAGGTTTTGGGTAAACACATGGAGAAACTAATGGGCGATGGGTCTGGGTGTGTGATGCTGCAGGGGCATATCTGAGGACATTGACTGTTATGACATCACAGTGATACAGTAAATGAGTGAGTGTGTGTGTGTGTGTGTGTGTGTGTGTGTGCGTGTGTGTGTGCGTGTGTGTGCGTGTGTGTGGGGGGGTGGGGTTTTCAGAAAAAGGGACTGTAGTCCTGACTTTCATACATTTAGTGCCTATACATAGATTATAATCCAAAAATGCATGGAAATCTTACTTTTGTACCTCTCAAACATTACTGTTAATACCTAATGGTCAAAACTGAGTATCTGTTGTTTGTTGTTGTTGTTATTTATGTACAGTAACTTGTGTTACGTGTAGCCTCAATAAATTAAAACTGCTAGTGCATGTTACAATTAGTCAAAGTTACAACCAGCTCTCTTTCTGTCAGAACAGGCACCTTAAATCACATTAAATAAACAAAAATAAATATGTATTTACTAGAAGCAGTTGCAGGACGTGGCCCAATGTGCTGCAAAATGTTGTGTATAAATTGCAATCTCTGGGATGAAAAGCAGAACACCAGCTGCTGCCTGTCTACCTTATCAAAGGTGCCAGGACAAACAGGACTAACCCTCTCATAAAGTGAAACGCACACACGCTGCCAGCCATACTGAGGAGGATATTAGACTTTTTAAGAGGCTTGGAGTTAGTGCTGAGAGTAGCCAGATTATGTTGAAAGTACCGGGGGTTATTACCTGCCATTCACATTCAAGGCGCTACAAGTACAGGAAGTACCCAGGTCCATTATTCGTTAGTTTTAATATGAATGTGCTCCGTCAAGCAAAAACGGAATCGCAGGCTCAAGCGAGGACAAGGAATTAGGTCTGACTCCTCATCATCTACCAGGTCTGAAACGGAGTTAGACAGCGGAACAAACGCTGGAGAGGATGATGACGACAGCTTTTAAGATAAGCACGCCATATGAATAAGTCATTGCTGCAGGGGAGACAGGGAGACATTTACCACATTGACTGAGATCTAAACCTCTCCACCAAGTGCTGCCTACTTCCTTTCACAGTGTCATTTGCAATAGAACACTCGCTGCCAACAACATGGACAAACACGCTAAATATACCAGGCACATCTGTGTTGATCACTTTGGGATGTGGAGCGGACGGAGTCACTTTGAGAACAGGGCGAATACAATGTGATATGATGATCATTGCACTCGCACGCACAAAACATCTATGGATTTGTCATAAGTTTTTTTTCTAAATGACTAAATGAAGGCAGTTTAACATTGCTGTCAGCTCCACCACAGCGACTGCCTCGGAACAAATGTAATTCAAAGCTATCGCCGGACTCTGGGGAACACACAGGGTGCTGTGTACCTGTCAGATTATCCATTATTTTCTGTCAAGCCAATTTACCACTGTTTCTCATTTGAGATAAGATCTGCTGACAGATGAGTTTTGAGGGCCAGGGGGGATGGAGTTGCACCGGTTGCCCTGCTACGCCCATTGCCACCATCCCTCCCCGTAAGAACAGGTGCACACTTGACCTTTCCCTGTACAATTTAGGATCGGATTGCACTCTTCCAGCTCGCCATATCCTCGCACTGTGTGTTTAACCCTGTTAAACGGTTCTATCATATTCACATGCAGGTTTTGGATTACACCAACTGCAGCAGATATATAATGGTATCCTTTACTTGGGAGATTAGGATGTGGTTTTAGTGATTTTCCTTGAGCTCATTTACTTGTGCAACACAAGGCGGTCTTTTCTATGCAATGCAGCAAAGAAAGACTGTGGTTCACCATGATTAGGTGACTTGATCTTTAAACTGTAGACAAATTGGAAAAGTACAGTAAGAACCCTGTATTTCTGGTTCTAATTGGATGTTTGTCTTTCTTCAAAATGTCTACTTATGACACAGGATTTCCTCAAATCAGAAGTAGAAATCACAAACTGTACAAATATGAGCTCACTGACGATATCCCACAGCCATGTAGCGTCCAGTCGCTCTCTCTCTCTCTCTCTCTAGGACTCAAAGACTGTTCATTCTTAACTGTTTACAAAAGTGGTGTGTGGCAGCAGCAAAGCGCTGCCATTTAATTGGAAGTCCATTTCATGGCCGTCTGACATGCTGATAAAACTCTCCAAACAAATAGCTTAAATGTCTCCAGGAGCCTGACTGTGTAATTGAGGGTGGGGGTTTTTTTAGGCCGTGTTCAGGCCTGGTATTAACATGGGTCCTGGGTGAACCAGTCCGCTCTCAAGATGCATTGAGGATGCTTCTGAGACGCAATCACACATTCAGCAATGTGAATAAATATGTCCTGACGTTCTCTCTCTTGCTACTGTTCCATTGGAAAACAGTTAAACAATTAAACCGCAACAGTTCTTTCTTGGTGGTCGGCACAGGGTAATTCTCAACCGCGCTCACTTTGGCAGCAACTGGGCGGACACAACCTTGCCCCACCACTCGGCCGAGATATGTCACTGTAGCCCTGGCAAACTCGGCAAAACTTCAGTACCTCTTTATGTAACCTTTTATCACTGAGTCCTATTCTGTAGTGATCGGCTACCCTGAGTAACTCGTCTTTGGTTAACCTATTCAATATCTCTAAACTCGGAACTTCCACAAACTCAGCAATACTAGCCAAATCTAACCTAGAACAATCCCTAACCTACAAGTCTAGTCAACACTAATTGAGAAAAGGAAAGAGAAAAAAAAAAAAACTAGCTCCCACCAAAACCTTAGCTGCATCTCAAAGCAAGTGTAGCCAGTGTGTCAAGGGTACTCACTCATCCTACCCGGTGCGTGTCCCCCCACTAACTAAACTGCCTACCCAAAAATTAACCTAGACTAACTCAACCCTAGTCTTCAGGGGATTTGGCAGCGGGTACTTATGCACTGAAACCCACTGGTGTGGTGATGCGACCAGCCATCTGGCAACGCCACCACAAACCATGGACATGCCCCCGAGACAACTGCTCTAGCCGCTGTCACCCCACACTACAGACAAAGAGAAGCAGATTCCAAAGGGAAAATGCTATAAACCTAACAAGGGGAACACACAGTCAAATGTGACACACAAACCAACACCCAGCTTGAGAAGCAGCACCAGACAACAAGCAAGTCACAAAACACTAACACAGACAGCATGCACAAACTAGATTAGCAACACAGACTGTCCTAAAGCTAGAACCAATTAACCTTCAAAACCATGCACCTCCTATCAGTGGTGTAGTGATGTTGTAGATGGTAAATGTGCTGTGAGGGTGTTGTATAGTGCTTAACATAAAGACAATGCTACAAAACCAAAATGTGCTGCTGTCCTCAGGAAGCAAGAGAGCGAGTGAGAGGAAAGCAGGGCTTAAATAAGCACTCCACAAGACAATGGCCAGGTGTCTTGAGTTGCACCAATCAAACCCAGGCTGCTCAGCTCAGGATCTAATGAGAAAAGAGAGAGAGACACCAAAACCCCACCCAGGCCCTAAAAGACAGCCAAAAGGGCTGTGACAACAGAAGCATTGAAATGATGGGATGTTTTCGAACTCCCTCTCTCTTACGCACAATGTGCTGTGTCTGCAGTCAGATGTGCCATATTGAATTCATGAACTTCTTCTCACACTCTGTTGTTACTTTAATAAAGGTAGGAAAGAAACTACATATGCATCTGCAGCATCAGACTGACAAAGAGCATCAAACAGAAACGATATTGACTCAGTCACTCAGTCACTCACTCACAGAGACTACTCTGTATATCTCTGCGCTAAAACACAAACTGTGGGTTTCTCCAGAATCAGCAGGATCTAATGGAGGAAACAGAGCATCCAGCTGATTCACTCTGCACAACATTTGTCTCTGCTTCTGTTTTCCTCATCAAATGCACTTGCACCATGTTTGTGGAAGAAACTCAATCCCCAAAATGACACGGTATTTATATTGCCAAGTTTTTTTTTTACCAGGAAAGTAAAGAATATAGGCAGCTTAGTTGCTCGTCTGAAGATGTGCTGTTATTCAGGAACGTTTTCATTTGCTACATTCGTTTGTAGAATGGCTGCCATGCTTTGGGTTGGTAGCTTTAGACCATTGAGACTCCTGTGCCGACTGTAAATTCACTGTGGTGCCCCTCCAGGGTTGTGTGAGAGGCAGCTGATGACATTTGCAGCAGCAGTTGAGGTGTCAATGGCTCCTCTCAGATGTTACTTACATTTCCTGGAGATCTACACATATGTGGAAACGAAGAAAAAACTGCAAAAAAAACCGCAAAAAAAACTCCACCTTACTGCCATTGTTCACACCATTATAAGACACAGCTTATACAAGAACCTGTCTCATAACTCATGATAAATGACCATTTTTGTGATTTTATTACTACATAATAGATATTGTTATTTTCAGTTGCTGTAAGATTGGGATAACCTTACCTGTCTTACCTGTCTTTACCTGTCTTACCTGTCTTACCTGTGTATGGCCAAACCACAAAGAAAAAAGTTATCTAGCTATCTAAGGTGCAAAAAGCAACTTTTCTTTGAGACTGTGAGTTGCTGACAGGCATAAAAGTGGAAATCAACATGGCCACCATTTAGAATCATAAAATGTGGGCTCTAGGTTAGCGCACTAAATGCCAAGTTCTTATTTCTTTTATTCTGATGCCATTTAACGGCGCTGTCAAATCACTTTTAGGTACTTTACCGCCACCTTCTGAATGTCTCTGCAACATATCTCTCTCCTGGTGCCTTATTTTCCAGTCTGATATTTATCATGTACAAATGTCTCTGCTGGTGGTGCAGGGCTGTGCTTCAGTATCAGTTTAAAAGCTAACAAAGAGTGAAACCGAGTAATGCAATTTCAAGTGGACAAGTTTAATTCAATTTTACCAAAACACGAGAACAACTCAAAGCAAACAAGACATCAAAAAAAAAACTTTATTAACGTGAAATACAATATGGTAGTGCGTTAAATTAATGTTCAAGTGGGAACACAGATGGTGTTCACCTGTGACATGTGAACGATGACACACGATATCTTGTAAAAACACACGAGAACACTGTGTGTTTCGAGCTCTTTGTGTAAACCTTCTATGGGCTAACATCCCAGGGAGCAGGAAAGAGAAGAGGACAGAAAGCAGAGGCTCAGAAGGGCGAAGTGAAACGGAGAGAGCGAAGGGGGAGGATGGTAATAGCTACAGTAGACAAAGTAAAAAATAGTAAGATGGAAAGAAAAAGGGACTGCAGTCCTGAATCAGAGGTATCGTATTCAGCCGAGTCTTGACAGAGACTCCTCTCCAAGTTGAATAGGCCCATTGTTTGGACAAGGCCTCCATGACACAGGCCATTTCATTACAGAATGAGCCCAGGCACAGGGAGTAGATGGTGGTTGCAATGTTACCCCCCCACCCCTGGTTCCCCGCCCCTCCTCTGTCAAAGAGCTCCATTCTCTCTCCCGCAGGGCTACCTGCATGAGTAGGGAGACAGCCATAGGGGCGACGCACTCTCAAAAACAAACAGGCACCCTCCATCACAGCGGCACACAGACAGAATCTGTCTTTTAGTGAAAACACTCAGGTAACTTAATAGTCTCTGATGTAATATGTCATGTCTCTCCTGCGACTCTAGCCAATGTCGAAACGGCGCAGCTTCTTTGTCCTCGCTTTTCCGTTTCGTTCATGCACAAACATATAGAAAGTGTACAATGATACGTTCAAACGTATCAGGGTGTGAAATCAGGCCGACTTTATTCAAGGATTGTCAGGTCAGCCTGGATACGAAACTCACGTGTTGTTTAATATGTGCTTTGGAAGAGTTACTGCCCGCTGCCCCCTAAAGGTCAATGATTCAGTCGGTCCGTCGGATGACTGCCCTTTTTTTATAGCCGCATCGCTGAACGCAGAGCATTGCAAGTTAACATCATGGCAGGTTGTAACTTTTTACAATCCATTTATAGTTACGTAATTGCAAAAATAACTGTAATGGAAACACGAGTTCAGCCCTCAACTCCAGTGCTGACTGACAGCAAAGTCAGCTAAACCTGAACTTCTGTGGCAGCCGCTGGTACAGCCTCCTCCACCACCCTCCCATGCAGTGGACTTTCAGATGACTGCACCATCTGGATAGATGCACTGCGATATGCTCGCGTTCCCTCACTGATTTATGAGCTGCACTCTTTTCATCACAGATTATGAGCTAAAGTATTGGAAAGTGGGTTTTAAAAAGTGTGGTTTTGGGGTTCTACACGTAAAAAAGTGAAATATGTGTTCATATTACTCTATAGGAGTTGAGTTGAGTTAAAAGTGGGTGGCCATGTGTGAGATTGCGCTGATCCTTGGGCTAAACCTTAGGCCAGCATCCCCTTGTATATAAAAATTCAGGGTAGTGTCTGAGCTCTGGAGCTGGTCCTGTTTCACTCCAAGTCAGTTTAGAGTCGGACCTGCAGGGAAGCCTCTGGGTTGTCATCCCATCTTGTGTTGTTGGCTAAATATGTCACAGATTCCCTGATTCTACTCTGTTGGCTTTCAACCCCCCTGACAGAACTGGTTGCAGCAGGTCTTCTTTTTCTCTTCTGCTTGTTTCCTCTCTCTCCTGCATCTCGCCGACCTCCCGCTGAACTTGTGTGTCCACTCAGCTCCAATATTCCTATTTGCCACGATGCAAATATAATCGGTTATGCCTTGTTTGGAGAATCAATTCCAGTCACAGGTCATGATTGGTGAGAGAAACCTGAGATGACTGATTCATGTGTGTATTATAGTGCCAAAAAGACAAACAGAGGGGTGGAGGACAGAATGCATGATGAGGGATACCAGTGTAAACAACTGTATTAGTGCAGAGTGGAGTCTATGACAATATTCCATTTTACATTCAAGTCTAAAAACTTGCTTTGATCCAACCTTGTAGAAAATACAACCATTTCATTTCCTTAAACAAGGGGACAAAGATGCCGCATGAAATTTAATCGGTGCCAATAAGACACTTTGGTACTTGCAGTAGCTGAGCTACCATCCAAAGCATGAACGACAAAGATCTTGCAGTGGTGGTAGAAGATAAGATTTTTACAGCTTTTTACCTGGACTAGCAGGACTATGTAGGACTAAATTGTGCCAGATTGATAAAACACCATCTAAAAAGCACCAGGGTCTCTCCAAATAGTTACTGCAACCTGTTTCCATGGTGACCAAAAAGAGAATCATGAATGGTTACCTCAGCTGGAAGAAATTATTTGTTTTTGCCTCCTCTTGTCCTTCACAAATGCATTTTTTTAGGATTACAAATTCACCCCCCCCCCCCCAACACTGATCAGTTGGACTTAAGTATCCAAAAAAAACTATTGAGAGTAATCATCGTTCCCCAAAACGTGTTTTCTGTGGCAAACGTATTATTTAGACGTAATGTTAAGGGGGGCAGTGGAGCAGCGCCAGGGGCGTCTCATTTTTACTGCACAGGTAGTGATTTCCTTTTAAATAAACAAATTAAATTCCCTGAGATGAACTTGTATTATCATGATTGGGTTCAATGCATTCCCAGAAAACCTCAGCAAGCCTCGACTGCCACAGCTTGACTTTAAGGTCTAATGATTAATGTTAGGAAAAATTAATGTTAGGAAAACACCAGAAACCACAGAGAAAGAAGATGAAATACTACTACTACTGAAATATTTCACTTTCTAAGCAATTGCTAGGCATCAATCTAGTTGCTTCTCCTTCATTTAAAGTTGAATAAGCAAGTATCCCTTCAGGAGCAAATCGAGAAAATCAGCTGATCGGCTGATCTCAGCCTTTGCTCTGTGTGCAAGTTGCAGGTGGACATCAGGGGTAATAATGCTACTCTTCCCTCCCAGAGTCCCAGCTGAGGAATGGGAATGATGTGTTGTGGAGCACAGAGTGTACTGTCAGTGAGGAAATTAGAACATCTCTCTGTCCAACAGAGGATTTCTCTCAGTAGGGGTGTCACACGTGTGACTAAGTAACAGTGAGAAGCGGAAGAAGTGCCTGGAAGCTGAAATACAGACGTTAAACCTGACATTTTGTGCTGATGTTTTTTCCATTACTTTCCAAAGCAAGTCAATTCAAAATGCACACAGCATCACAGATGCGTTTTACCCCAGTTTCCAGGGTTTACGTTGGTTTTCCTCTCAGGAAACAGGGGGCCGAGGTCATTGTGCAGGTCATATGGGATGCCCCTGATATGATATAATAATTTGGTGAGTGCTTTCATAAAAGAAACTATGTCATTTAGAGAACCTCAGGGCACCATAATCACACTTCCATTGGGTTGCAGAGCCATCATTAGAAAGTAAGCCTCAAAGGCAAGTTTAACAGGTAAAGGGTAATGGCAGCGGAACGGCAACACATAAGGCATCTCTCAATGGTTTGAAATTACAAAGGGTCTTGGTCATGTATTACTAAGATAAGGACCACCCACAGAATCAGATGAGGGATGAAGAGCTCATACCACCATGTGCCAGAGGCAGCCAGCCCATCACGCCCTGAAACATATGAGCTCCACCTTTTGATCAGGGGACCATAGCCAATCAGGATGAATGATGCAGAACTGGATGGAGAATAAACATGGACATTCATCTCTGTGAACAGTGCATGCCTTGTGCTAAGGACTCGCATCCTTTTGCCAAAGACATTATACAGCTTAACGACAGGCAGTATATGTTTATCAGATTGGACAGATTCGACTTCATAATGCCAAAAGTGGACAAAGTTAAAATAATGAAGAATATCCCTGCAAGTACCATTTAAACCAGATCTGGAAAGTTCTAAGGAAAAGAAGAAAGAGGGTTTAGTCACTGGAATGTAAGATTGGTGGGCTGAGGCTGCAGGGATGACGTGATGTACTTTAGCCACGGGTCATTTACTTTGATTCCCCCCCTGACTCACTGAGGATACAATAAGAGCAAGCTCATTTTGGAAACCAGAGGGATGCATCCCATATTCGAGCAGTGAGGCGTTATCCCCGATGCGTCATGTTGCATGTCACTGAATTTCTTTCACTGTGTTTCTCACAGCTCAAGTCGAAAAGTCCTCTACATCTTTCTACGACGGACAAAGGAACAAAACCAAAATGACTTAGTATGGTAACTATTTCAGGCTTTCTTAGATTGTTTTTATGAGGGAAATCTAATCAGGGAAAACAAATTCCCATAATGTGCCTTTAAGGTGTGTGACCGTGTGGGTGCTCCAACCGTGCCTGAGCATGTGTTCAAAACTAAAACATATATATTCAGACACACCTGTACAGTACATCCCAACTTTGAACTGAACTATGCCCTTTTTTGTATGATTTTGTCAGACCCTTTTAAATAAATGTGGTTTGGAACTAACAGCTATCAGGGGACTTTTTCAAATATCACGTAAGTCAGCATAATTCATTGCTTGGCCTTTTCTCCTCTGGGGTTTGCTGTTTTTATAGAGCAGTGAAACAACACGCAAAATTCTGGAGCGAAATAAGACTTCAAAAATGTACACATCCAAATACTAACAAGTTATGAGAACACACAAACAGGAATAAGTGAATGTGGCAGAGTTTAGAAGTGTCCAGCACTGACTTGCGCAGGAGACGGGGCCTGATCCAACTCCTTTTGCTTCACATGCAGTGATATTCTCCCCGAGTTCTGAGAGCCTTCACATGCACGTCATGGAGCACAGAGGACAGGACAGATGTACTTCAAGACAGTCCGTCTGAAAAGAAGCTGCAGTATCTGCCCCAGTAAAACGTAAGGCACTCGGTGCAGACAGTTTCTATCTGGCTGCCTCTATGGAAAATCACCTGACACACAGCACGGCACACACCATGAAATGATTACCCAGGATTCACCTGTTGTTCGTTAAAACTGAGAGCTCAGTCAAAACCCAAATTCTTTCACAGTTGTCTCACTCTGTTTTGACTCTAGGTTGCCAGGGTGGGGCTCCCTCTTAGCGACGGTCATTCCCTGAGGCTGTCCCAACATCACTCCTGAATATTCCCGGTGTAAACCCGTTGCTGAGATAATCAGGTGGCTTAGGTTGCGTTTGATAGGATTTTCTAGAGCTGAGATGAGGGCAAGGACTAAATCGTGGCACTAAAACTTTCAAGTGCAGGTCCCCGCAGAGAGCCTGGCTGTAAGACTGGGGGAGCATTTTCGGAGCCACTCCAGGAAATTCCGTATGCACAATTTGTCTTTGTAACAGGAGAGCTGGCACGGCCCTCGGCTTAAGGATGTCATGACCGGACCAACTTAGCACGCAGCAGAAGTGCTTATTACGCATTGTGTACTCATTCCTGACACAGGGGAGCCTGGCGTGGCTCACATCCCGGTGATCAGACTCAAGCTTTTTCTCACCACCGCAGTTTGTAAGAGACCTGGTGAATTTCCACGAACCTCGGCATGAACTCCACCACTTAACCATGAGAGACTCCTCATTTTGGGAGAGGCCAGAGTCTGATAAACATTGGGGAAGAAAGAAAGAGGAAAAAAGAAGGACATAAAAATGGAAAACAGCGCTGGCACTTGCAGCAGGTTTATTTGAGGCCGTGACAGGGAGCCCTTGGAAAAGGGAAGGCGTCTAAAGCCGGGTCCACAGATGGGCGGAGGGTACACAAAAGGGGTCGTGACAAGTAGACATGGCATTTCAAAGCCCCCTCGCTTCTTCTTTGGAGTCTGGGAGATAAAGGAAGGAAAAATCGGATTATTTTACTCCCCGGATCCCTGAACTCAGCGGGGCAAAGTGAAGACAGTGCCTGGGAACAATTTGTCCGGCCATTATCTCAATCCATTAAGGATGAGAACTGCAGGCCATGCTCTGGGCCCGATGTTCCATCATGAAGATGAAAAGAGGATTTCTGAAGTCCTTTATTTCTAGATTATCGTTTCCTTTCTCTCTGTGTATCCCACTTGATGAAAGACTGTCTCAACTCCATCTACAAACACTTTATATTGACCTAATAACTACATTTGACCCACGTTTCACCTGCCCCCAACATTCTGACGTGTGCACACATGCCAATGCTTTTAGCAGCAGTCACACAACAAAAACTTCTACGCTCAATAATATATATGCACAACAATGGGTCTTTAACTTTGTTGTAATAAATGTTGCAATCACACTGCAAAGGCAATTGAGACATCTAACATTGCAACATAAGAGGCTAAAACTGCAAAAAAAAATAATCACATTATTCTCTTCATTGTAAAAGTCACACACACACATACACACACTCTCACACACACACACACAGAGTGAGATTTGTGTTCCATGCTGCGCGGATTGATTTCAACCTCTTTTTAAAATCAAATGTCACAGACACATACTTAGATGGAAAACCACAGAAAGCCACAGCAGAGTCACTGTGTTTAACTGGGGTTTGGTTTTCTACCAGGTCAAAGTGATGATGATACATGAAGAAAACACAAAGAAAAGCCTGAATGTGGTTCCTGCCCTCGTAGTTTGACACTTTCTGAATTAGCACTTGTGGGAATAAAGCAAAGTTGAGCTTTTATGACTTCAGTGTGGCGTCGTAGTATCGCTGCACCTCCCTGGTTAATATGCCACAGAGTGAGGATGAAACTCACAGGCTGTGGTTCTGGTTTACATCATATTTGTTTGTTTGTTTGTTTGTTTGTTTGGGTGTTGTCACCCACATGATGATGACAACAATGCTATCATTCTGCCAGTGCTTCAACCACATCTCTATTCTGGCCAAAAATGACCAAATTAATGGCCATAGGGCAAAAAGGAACGTGGAGGATATGATGCAGACAGTACCACTTTGTGACCAGTATGAATCCTTTTCTGCCCAACACGTTTTTAACATTATTCTTTAAGTCCAATGGAGACTGTGCTCTCTTTTTTCCACCACCCCTTATTTTTCACATTTAACACTATAGCTATTTCCCAGATAATTGCATAAATGATTCACTGGAAATTTGGTGTTTTATTTATGTATTTTGTATTGTCAATCGTGTCACCTGCAGGTTATAATATGACAACATTATGGATGTGCAGGTTGGGAAGCATGTTTAGTTTACAAGGTACTATTGAACACTAATGTGTTAGAATGGATTAGACAGCCAGACTAACACTTTCTCAGTCAAAGATAAACTATTCTTAGCTCAACAGTATACAGTACATATATCACCAATAAGCTTTCCCAGGGAGAAACCTCATTAATACACATGCAGTAAACTTTCTAATGCACTGTTAAATGAGAAGCAGGGGTCCGGGAGGTCCTAAAAGATCTGTTCTGCTGTAACTAACGATTGGAAAACTTATCCCACAGCAACACAACCCACCTGCAATGCCAAACTATCCCAGAGAGACAGCCAATGGATGTGATTACATTTATATGGTCAAATTCAGCTGCACTTCCTCTCTCAGGATGGGAGTCAGTGTCTTTGTAGTGCTGGAAGGACCATTTCAGGCCAACTTGGCAGCAGAAGGCTGAGACTCTGATGTGTTGAAAGTTGACTTGACCTGTGTTTACGGCTTAATACATTTTGGATGGAAAGCTGTGGAAAGGACACAATGATGTAGGGGCGGTGAATAGACATGTGCGCACATGTGCTTTGTGTTATATCAGTACAGTAAGGATTAGAATGTACTTTTCCATTACGGCACAACAGCGGGCACGCTGGCTTGGTATGGACACGCTCCTTTGTGGCGTGAGAAAATACAGACTGCAAGCATGTGTCTCAAAAATATACCAATGGAAGCTGTTTGAAAGCCACATTACAATAGGATGTATTTATAGGTTACAGTGTTTGAAGGTCTTCGGGCATCTGGAGGCCGTAATTTTTGTGTTTTGCACAAAGTGTTGTCTTAAATGCAGGGAAAACATCCCAGTACAGTATTTGTAGTCAGTCTATGTGACACTGCTTAGATACCATGGTGAGTCACCTCTCCAAACTGTGTATAACATTAAGCTCTGTTAGTAATGACTCGTCTTCTCTGAAGTAAAAATACGTTTGTTTTTAATATTCGGGGCCAATTCCTTTACATGGCTTGTATATTTGACAAAAGCCCCTGACAGAAATCCAAGTATCGAGTGTTTACTTTAAAAGTCTCTGATATATAAACACAATACCACTTATTCAATCACTCTGCTCTCCTGGCCAGACAACCACAAACCATGATCATGCAACATCCAATGATAACTTCAACAGTTGGTTTCATAAGTCCATGAAAACAAATACTGAGCACAAACCGTTCAAATCCCAAGAGTCACTTCCAAGTAAAACCAAAATTGATTATGTTTGTGCTCATTTGAATTTCAAATAATGTGGTTTTCTTTTTTTAAAGGCACTGAAACATTGGTAATATATTGTGCTTTCATCACCTAAGATTAAAAGGGAAAAGTTTTTGTGACTTTACGATGACCTCTTTATATTTATAGAAGAGAATGTTCTGCCATTTTGCCCTGCTATGTTTCTACAGTAGCCCAAAACACACAGTTACTTAGTCTCATATTACAGGTGGTCTTAGGGATGCAGTACACAACCTCACAGTTAAATGCCACTGAATCCAATGCAACAAACCTCTAAGAGATTTATACTTTTGAACAGCCACTTCAGAGGGACATTCTTTTGAGTTGGAACATGATGGAAGTACTACTCAGCTCTGGATGGAGCTTTCCAGAGAAGATAACCTGATAATGAGACAGTAATGTACAAGATGGAGATGTAGACATCACAACATATCTGCTTTCCATTCTGGCTATAAAAATGACAAAGCTATAAAAAATGTAAAACAGCTACTAATTCTTCACATGAATGTGTGATTGGTAATTTGCAGTTGTTCCAGACATGTTATTCTGGGCAATGCAAAAGTTCAACTGTTGACTGTTTTGAACAACCCCAAAATATTTAAATTAATTTTAATTTGATTTTACACAAACACACACACACACACACACACACAAAAAGACACAGCATATTGCGGCCAGTTACTCATTCCGCCAAGCCAGGCAGGGAAAGAAGCCAGTTTGGGTTGGTTTTTGCTCCCTGCAACGTGGGCCGAGCGTCATTCACTGACATATCCTGCAAAATGTTCCCACGATACAAAGAGATCCCAGAAGATTTAGAGTATACTCCACTGCATGTGTTAATGAAACAAGCGCAACATTAAAATTCATAACACTGCATCACTGAAACACAGTTTGCAAGGCCTTCATCATCCAGTACTCACTGTCAGCTTTTTGCCTCTGCTCTAGTCAGCCAAGGCTCATATGGTCCTGCTGAACTTCACTACTGAACTCCTGCACTAACTTAGCATGCCTGTGACAGTAGTTTAGAAAACATTATAAAATGATGTTAAATGATGCTTCATGACAGCTGCTTGAGTTATTGCCATTTTTTTTTCTCAGTCATCCGATCTTTTTCAGTGCCTTCTTGGAAAAGGTACCATGGGATCTCTTCTCTGGATGTAAGAGCACACCTCATGGGGAACATTTGGTACAATCAATCTTGTTATTAATTAATCATAATATTTTCTCTGGTCTCCACAGATGGAAGCCCTTACATAGGGCTGGAATATCCATTATCAAATGACATCGCTACATTGACCTATTGAAGTGCAGACTGTAACAATGTGTGCAGTTTCGAATGTGTCTGCGTATGAATGTGTGTATATACATTATGTGTGTTTTTGAGTTTATTCCTTACAGATTTCAGTACAAATGAATCACTCATGCAGGCCTTTTTCCTTTTTCATGCAGTAGTTACATGAATTATTTGACATTTCGTCGCAGCAAGTTCAAAACAAAGTCAAGGAGCAGGAGGTGAAACCATTAAAGTTCTGCTCAGACCGTAGTATGTTAATTAATTCTATTCAAAACTGAAGTAGGTATTATGACCCACTGGATCACTCAGAGTCAGTAATACAGTTTGAGTGTTGTCAGGTTCATGTCAGCTTGTTCCACTTCACCCTACTCATCACATGGATTTCTCTATGTTAACCCTGTCTGTCTGTACATTTACAGTGTGTTAAATACCTTTGTAGCTTTTATTCAGTGTCTTGCTGTTATAACTTGCTCAGACATCTAGGCCAAGACTCAGCTGACAGATACATGGCGCAAGACTCAGCTTTGTGCTGGTACGGTAATATATCCCTGAGGTGCAGTGACAGAACATGTTAGTGGAATAGTAGAGAAGGACCCGCTTGCAGACAACATAGATAACAGTTCTCCAGCAAAATCCAAAGGCAGAAATCACAGGAAGGCAAACAGTCAAAAATCCCAAAAGACTAAACAGAGTTCAAAGTATACGTTTTCAAAAAGCGATTCAGAGCACAGGCAAATGTAACACACTGGTATGACTTGGCATGCTGGGCTTAAATACCCACTAACTCATCAGAACAAACAAAGATCAGGTGTGCTCACAAAATGGAGGGAAACAAAGACAGGAAGTAAGGGGGTGGAGTCAGAAGCACATGACTCAAAACAAAACAAAAACAGAAAGCACATGACACTACCACACGGTCAAAAGGTAAATGAAAGCACACTTTACAACAACCTAAACAGCAGAATCACTGGTAGAACAGATCAGTCGAGAAGTTTTATGCAAGCTTGAGCTTTTATGAGGCTCAAGTTCTATTAAAAAGAAAAATCAATTTTAGGGCACAGAAACAGGAAACAAGCATAAGCCTCTCTTTGTATGATGTGCTAACTGTGATGGGTGGTGGAGGTCCCTGCAGAGAGGAGACCTCCGTAAAACCATACAAATTCTGTATAAACAATGTGATATGCTTTCCTGGAAAATATATTACGGCACGTTTTTTTTTTTTTTTTGATTTCTAACCCACATGTGGCAGTGGTTTCTGCAATACTGACGTGTGTAATGATGCGTGGACAACACTGAGAGCATATCACCAGTAAGTTTCTGCTTCCTTTTGGTCTACTGTTTGGTTAACTAGACTTGGAGGGGAGAGGTAAAGCTGTGCCATATGGGAGAGATGAAGGTGATTGTCTGAGTTCAAAGGAGCACAGGAGCATGCTGATTGTATACTTCAAAGTAAAAACTAAAAGCTTCTACTGCTATAATAAAGTTTAAATGCAAATAACAGTGTAAAGAGTTTACCATTTTATATTCACTCATTAAAAAATGCTGACTTTACAGCTTAGAGAGTGTGTATTTCGAGACCGACACTTTATGACAAGGGTGAGATACTGCAATGTGCACGATCACACAACACATATAGTCAAGCTGTAGTGGCCAGAGTCAAAGCAAAGAATAATTAGATGCAAATTATCCTTAAACAGCGTGAGCCAAAACAATCACACACCCACACGAGCAGAATGTGTATGAACTTGAGTGAAAACTGTCCTGGGACTCACTAAGACTGTATAGGGGGGAGAGAAATGTAAGGACAATGTGCTGGAAGGAAAGAAAAAAAGATTTTGGGTTTCTCGAGGTCTGAGTTCAGTTGAGGCTGAGCTAATTACGCTTCTCCTTTGGTCGTGGTTCCCAGATTTACGAGATAGACATCAATAGTTCGAACCCAACAAACTGTGAGAATTTACTGTTCTGCTGGCAAATACACTGACAATTTGGACGCTAGCTGACAATTAGCAAGCTCGTTAGCTTTTGTGACTGAGTCCCAGCATGTTCTCAGCTGAGTAGATTGTTAAATGGTAAATGGTGTGTAAGTGCTTTTCTAGTCTTGGAAGACCACTTAAAGTGCTTTACACTACAGGGGACGGAACCAACAACCTTCAGGTTAGTGGATGACCACTCTACATAAAACTGCATATCTAAAAAAATATTTCAACGTCATTTTGCAAATTACATAACGCAAATGGTCAACAAATGTATTCTGGATGTTCCATTACATCTGCATCCATTACATTAATTCTATCCATTGTGTGATCTTTTTTTTATGTGACCTGTTTACGAGCATGTTTGTGACCCACCAGACAGGACATCTTTGACACAAGAAACAAATACTTCTGTGTGAACTCAAACAGCTTATTATGCAGAGTACGCTCACTGCATTTGTGAGTCTCTGATTATTTACACAATTCCTTTTGAATTCATTCATCATTCACAGTTTGAGACAAATGTAGAACTGAATGCAAGTCTTCCTCCGGCCTTTCCGTTTGAGGACAAACTAATACAAACACTCTTAGACTCTGGTACGAGAGGTCAGCTGAGGTAGTATTTCTTAATAGTTTATTTCCTTACAGCCTGCCAAAAAATGCAGAACATTGTATTTTTAGTAAATTGCAATAATAATTTGTTTCTACTATGCCAGCAGAACATATTCCATTTTGCTGCAGTGTTCCATGTTGCTTTTGAAGTGCCAGTGAAACAAATCACATTCCTCTCACTACTTCTCATTTCCTACTTCCTCCATTCATTGACTGAAAATAGCTTGTGAATCATTCCATGTTACCCACATGTATGTTTACACTTTGCCTTCTTCCGTGGTGGAATATTGTAGCATGCTTCACACCAAGTACTCAAAAATGTTCCGATAAAATCAACAAGAGAAACCAGGATATGGAGTTTCAAAATTTGAGGGGCACTTGTAGTATTTTTTTCAATTGCAAGAACTAATTATAGCTTTCTTTACTGAAACCTGCTTGCATTGCACAGTGTGCGGTTTCCTTGACTATTATGACAGTTTCTAAGAAAAGACCAAGGCTCAGGACCAAGATCAGGAAAAAAAGTTGCTGCTCAGACATAAGTTTTCTCTCAGAAGTCAGACTGCAACATGATGTTCTGGTTATAAAATCGGATGATATGACAGAGGCAAGGATGCTTCCGTCATTTGAACTTTCCAGCTCTTTGTTCTTCAAGGTCAGTCTGGTGTTGCCAGCTGTTTTTGACAGAAAGTAGCTAAAGATTCCATCATCACATCAATAAATATTTAAATCAATCTCAGGTTTCAAAAGCTGTTTTTATGTAGGCTGTTATGAAAAGAGGGGATCCAACAACTGTGGTGACCTCACGCTTTTAAACTCACTGTACGTTACAGAGGAAATAAAACACACAAAACAACAACAAGAGAGTATAAATTTAGACAAATGGTGGGGGTCAGCAATCAGTTAACAGTGCCTGTCACACACATGTGGAGCTGTGGGCTGCCACACAAGCAGGCCAGTGAGTAGTAGAGAGTAGGTTAAGGGCCTTACTCAGGGGCCCACAGTGATGCTAAGCAGGGTTTGAGCCAGCAACCTCTCGGCCCTCTTGGTCTCAAGCTCGCCGCTCAAAAATGACTCCGGTGGGATTCGAACCCACAACCTTTGAATGACTGTGTCATTACATAGAAGTCCAACGCGCTATCCGTTGCGCCACGGAGCCACATAATTAAGATGAACTCTTCATGAACTTGCACTTGACATAGCACTATGACAAACAGTAAAATATGACAAACACTTCAAGAGTTGTAGAACCCCCAGAATATCTATGTGCTTTGTTGTACACAATACAAAAACACTAGAAAACCAGTTACTAGGTGTGACCCGATAGTAGAATGGTCCAGGTGTGTACTATATGGGCACACCTAAAGGAGTATTCTTCCACCAGCCAGATCATGTACTCCAAGTTACACCCATCCACCATCCCCATACATTATTTCATGCTGTCCAATAAAGTTAAAGGGCAGATAAAAATATGCTTTTAACAGCAACTCAGTTTCACCCCTTCACAAACATTAGCCATTGCTTTGTAAGTCTTTCCTTCCTTAGACTGCTTGTCTGTTGCTATTGAGCAAGGCATGAACTAAACGGCCAAATTAGGCTACCTGACGGCTGGACAACACTGTGCTAACACTGCATTTTCCCCAAATGTGTACTGATCATGTCAATGTTCATAATTTACACTGACTCCCGTCTGATGGAGCTTTAATCATAATGTCCTCTTAATTCATATGCAGTCACATAAGCAAAGTTTTTCCTTATTTTTCTGTAGAAATAACGTGGGCGACCTTTTTGCATAAGAGACATTTCAGTGATTTGGCAGTGTGTGTTTCCTTCCACTACTTAAACCTTAATGTTCTGCAAACCACTTAAGCCCTCAAAGCAGACATAACTTAGTTCAAGTGTAAATGGAAAGGTTTGGAACTTTGTGTATTGCAATACAGCCACAGTCCTCACATGTAATATATGTGACAGCTTTACTGGAAATGAGTGTGTGTGTGCACATGTATGTGTATGTGTGTGTCTTCCTTCAGGCTCCACAATGACAGAACCTATAAAAATAAGCTTCACAGCTACAATTAGTCAGTCAGTTTTCTGGCTCAGAGCTTGTCAATCAAACACATGACCACATCCTGACTGAGCTTGTAGTTCAAAATGCTCTTCTCTGATACATGATAAATGCTACATCTGTTTTCAAAGGATGCTGGTGCACTGTGACAATGTGGTGCATGCTTTTTAGGGATCGCTTCACCAATAGTTTATAAAAAAAACAACAGCTCTTCCAGACAGCACGTGATAAGTGGCATGTAGTTCACGTGAAATGTTATTTTTTGTCCATAAGCATCACCCACTGAGCTTTTATGAGCAATGACAGTGTCATTATGTTACATAACAGATACTTTTCAAGTCTGCACTTTAATTAAAACTCAAAGCGGTGGCAGATTTAATTAGGAAAATACATGTCTTGAAAAGAAAACTGTTTGGATTAGGTTACAGCAGCTGAGCATCTGCCTGCTTCTGTTCAGCCAAAGCAAATTAAATTAATTTGTGACAGTTTCTGTTTCTGTTTAACAAGCGAACAACTACATGGTACCGTCCACATCCCCAAAACATCACGTTTTGATCACGTAACAACTGGACGTTTACTATATGTATTTATTCAGCCACTCTGTAATAAACAGCAAAATTAAATCCCTGGTTCATCTATGCTAATTAAAGAGAAAATGTAAAATATCAACAATTCCAAACAGGCTGGATTTTTTGCTTTTTTTCCACAGCAACAGTACATGCTGTTCACACAGCAGTATTTTGATTAAACATGTTTCTGTGTCATTATGCACACGTGTGTGCTTTCAAATGACTTATTAGGCTATAAGTCATTTGAGTAATTAGGGAATTCAAAGATATAACTCCTGGTTACCCTTGAACTCTCTGGCTAAGCTGCTGTTGACACCTGAGTCTGTACTACAATGAGCATTCTCAAGTGTCCACGTCTTCTCCCTGTCTAGACTGCTGTAATAACCCAAAGGTAATCACCTAGAAAGGGTGCGTGTGTGAGTGTGTCAGTGTGTATTAACACAATGGGACATATTTGAATGGCAGGGGTGTAAAAGTGTGTACATATCTTGTAAAAACCCTGGTAACAAAGGAGAGGATTGTCACTGCAGCATGTTTATATAGTCCCGTCTGTTTCTTAAATTTGTCTGGGTCTATATTTAGGACAAGTTTCCATTAAATGTCTTCACTCATGTTTAACATTTTCAACTACTAAAGACAAGGCAGTCAAGATAGCTGCTAAGTAGCTGACTAGTTTAGACTATGGTGACCAGATATCCTGTTTTTAGGACTTGTCCTGTTTCAAGCAGTTTCTTCAATATTTGTAGACACAACGTCACAACCCTCGATCTTCACTCCAGATTAGTCACAGTTGCCATTGCAATTACAAGTACTACAACTTATTTTACATATATAGATGCTTACGATGGTCTGACTCACTCTTAATCACATAAAAGAATAAAAATACAAAGCACAACTTGCATTCAACACTTGTCAGTAAGTGTGTAAGGCAATCAATACAATTCCATGTATTGTCAGCATTGTTGGTGCTGTGTGACAGGATTGTATTTGTATGCTAGGGGTTAGCTGTCATGCAAATGATAAGTTGCGTTTTCCAAAAACTCCTCCCTGTGCTGTGCTGTGCAAGAGGCCATTTCTGGCTGTGCATAGCCATTTTAAAAGAGAACATTTAGCCATCATAATATGATGTTGCTTGCATATTTGCAAATGTGTGCATGCACATGACAGCGTTGTACAGTTTAGGGTCTTTTTTTTGGGGGGGGGGGTAAAATATGGTCATCCTAGCTTAGACTGCATGGATCGGATCTACAGTATGTGTATATAAGTCTGTTTCTGAACCAACAAAAAGACAGACAGCAGTCCCAAGTCTTGAGAGCTTGGAACTCAATCCATCCATTATCTATTCCGCATGTGCTTTGAGCAGGGGAGTTAGAGCCAGTCTCATCTGACAATGGGCAAGAGGCAGAGTACACCTGGACAGATCACCACCATATCACAGGGCCAACCTGTATACAGGCAAACAGCCATCCACACTCACATTCACACGTACATAGACTGTCCACTTAGGGGTTAGGATGCATGGGG
This sequence comes from Trinectes maculatus, assembly GCA_016785345.1. Taxonomy (NCBI): domain Eukaryota; kingdom Metazoa; phylum Chordata; class Actinopteri; order Pleuronectiformes; family Achiridae; genus Trinectes; species Trinectes maculatus. The sequence continues at coordinate 56,312 of JAFBJQ010001910.1, read as the reverse complement.
AGCAGATCCAAACTCTACAAACAAAGTCATATAGAAATAGCTCATTGGAAGAAAAAGCTGGATCAGACTGGAGGTGGCACGAATTCTTCTATACACCAGTGGTTTAATGGCAACACAAGGGGGTCAAAATATTACATCATATAGCCAATTTGGGTAGCGTGTGTTCTGGTTTTCTTTGCCCAACCCCCCTGCTGGGCTCAAGGGACCAGGGTTATGTTGTCCAGATGGGGAATAATAGCCCACACCTGGGCCTTGGCCCAGACCCTAAACACAACTCCAGCCCATAACCCTGACTCAGCTAAACATCCACTGAGACCTGCTCCATCCCTGCTGAGGTCTGTCTCAAGTCTGCCAACATGCAATTAACCAGACTATCCTGAAGCTTATACTAGCGAACATCATTTCAAGGCCTCAGCATTGTGCCGGAGGCAGTGTTTGCCTCTGCTGCTTATTTATTTATCCCACACTTAATGATGAAAAATGTGACAGTAAAAGAACCAGACCTCACAAAACATTCAGTCGTCACCTCCAGGAACAGTTTGATTCACCTGGTTATGGTTCAAAACTTTAATAGACAGTGGGGAACATGAGGTTACGTGCTCTTTGGATTTCAACAAGATGCATTTTTTAACTGCTGTCAACCATAATGATGTGTTTCACTGAACTACACTGAACTTTTGCATTATGTTATTTACACAAATGTTACTAGACTGGAAGTGCAGTCAACTCTGTTAATGCACTTCCTGTAAAGTAAGATAGAATTTGTTTATATACAGTATATGATGTCTAACAAACCCAGTGATATGACTGGGTACACTATAAGATAAACTCTGTCATGTCTTGTCTGTGTTGTCATGTGATTTCCTGTTTTATTTTGTAACCCTACTCTCCTCACGTTTTAGGTCACTTCCCACTTCCCTTCATGTGTTTCCCGCTGGTCTGATTGTCATCCCCGCCTTGATTGTTTCCACCTGTTCCCCTTACCTTCATGTGTTAAATAGTCTGCGTTTCCTTTTGTCTTGTGCCAGTGTTTCTTTGTCCATTGACCAGATATGATGAGCATTCTATTTTCAAGTCATAGTCTATGCAATCGCAGCCTTGATTGATGAAGTTGATTTATCTCTTTAAGAGTGAGTTTTGTTTGTAATTTTGAGAGTTTATGTTTTCTTGTCACAGCCTTAGTTTTGCCTTGGTCAGTTAGTTTTTCCTCCCTTTTGGAGCGTTTTTTGTTAGAGTGAATTTGTTTTGTACTTTTCATCGCAGATAGGTTTTCCTCCCTTTTGGAGGGATTTTGTAGATGTTGTGTTTTGTATTTCTATAGTAGCTTTAGGTTAGAAGAGAGTTTAGCCAAGTTTCATAGCTCTGCATTTGTCACTCTGGAAAATGAGATCGTATTTAATAAAGACTGTGAAACGAGTCTCTGCTCCTGGGTCCTGTTTATATAGCGGCCTGACAAACTCCTGTTGTACCTTACAGGACTGTGTAGCATGGATGTATGATACAACACGCAGATAACCATGCATAGCCAAAATATTCATACACTTTTAGGTTTGTTTTTGTGTTCGGGTTGTGTAGATATTACTACAATTGTTATCAGAAGAAGAAAAACAATTTATCTTCTCAGCTTCATGACTTTGCAGTCTTTCTGTACTCAAACTGATTGTCTATGACCATGATCTATGATCATAGACAATCTATGATAGTCTATGATTACCACCAATAGTCCAGAACTATTTGGGATACAACTATAATTGTATCCCAATTATAACCTATAATTGGGATACAATTATATCAAGACTATAACTATTGGGATTCTTGATCTGTTTCTCATAAAGAATATGTTGTTCGCTTCAAGGAAGAATTTTCATTATTGCCCCATAACCATGTCAACTCAAGACCAAGCAAACCAGAGCTTAATGTAATGCCGTTCATGAATAAATTGAAGTCAGTGACGTGACATTTGAGTACAACAGCATTAGCAAAACAAAGGCTACAGTCTCAGTAAGTGAATCTTAGAAATAAACGTTAGGCTCTCTATATTTGTTCTCACAGAAGCTTCAGCTTAGGCCTGTGTTGTGTATGTTATGGGCAATTGTTTTTGCCCTCATAAATATATCATTAACTTACACCAAAAAATACACCAAATGTACATTCAGCTGACACCAAAAAAACCTCTAGTTCTGCAAAGTCTCGTTCTATATGATCCGTCCTGTGTCATTGATTGATTGATTGACCTCAGGGCAGTGTCCTGTCTCAGCAGCTGTAGCACCTGCTGTTTTTGTTTTTCTTTCTGTGTGGAAATTGTGACAAAAACTATTTCTGCCTCATGCTGCAGTGACATTTGGCACCGTGCCGGTTTCGTTTTTTGTGTGGTTTTTTTTTGTGTTTCCTGTGGGTTTCTTGTGGGTATTAATTTTTTGTGTAAAGTTCAAAGACTGTTTTTATCCTTACCCTTTCTCCCCATTTTTACACATCCTTTTCCTTCTGAAATCCCTCTGCCTCCACACCAGCTCTCCAACTCAAACAAGTCAGCACAGATAATTTGGCCCTTCCCCTGAAACTGGAGCGTAGGTACTCTGGTTGGACAGGCAGAACAAACAGCTCACATGTGGCTTCTTGACGGCATACTTTTCAGGACACAGGTTTTGGAGGAGTATTCTGAGAGTGCATTCCTGGTAATTAATAAGGCAAGTGCGGGTTTCCATTCGGAGTATTTGAGCATGCCATTATAACAGAGCGTGAACAGTGGGATGGTGCTGAGTGTTACTAAGTCCTGTCTTGTTTTCAGTTTAATGGCTGTGGAAACGTTGAGAGTGTGAGTGCAGCACAAAATACATGGGCTGAGGCAGGTTCATGAATGTATAGTATACATGCCTCACCCCATGTGTTCTCCTCAATGAGCATATTTTATCCCATATTTTGTAGCAAGTAATAATAATTTTCATAAGCACTAAAATAAATATTGGTAATTGTTTGGCCCCATGACTGCACTCACAATGCATTCCTTTATGTTACATATTGTATAAACGTACACTCCTCGATGGCGGCTGTAATTACTACAGAACTACAGCCATCACTGTTTTTTCTGGCTGCGCAGCTTGTTCGCTGAAACTTCAGATCTTTAAATTCAAATGTACACAACCTCAGACCACAGAGTCATTCAAACTTCACAGATAAATGAAGTTTTTGTTAAGCATGTTGGCAAGTATGCAACAACCGTAGGCCTGTTATTATTCTTGCATGAATCCACGTTGATGTTAGTCAGTTTTGTTTAGTCTGCCATCGGTTTGTAGAAAAAAAAGATGTTTAGAAATATAATTAGGGTTGCAGGAATTTTCAAAAACTGAAACACATTTTTTTCCATTAATCTAATTCATCCTTTATTCCCTGCAATATTAACCAACTGTACCAAGATTGAATTTGTGCTCTCTGGCACATTTTCAGTCCATCACAAATTATCAACCTTTTAATACTGGTATGCTGGTCATCATACAGTACTCAATGGAATTACACCGGCTAATCCACAAAGGGTTTCGGCATGGTGGTGAGTTGGTGTCCAATCACAGCCCTGCAATTAGATGTGTGGCTCCCAAATTTTGCATGCATCATGTATGTGTTGTAACATGCACAAGCACACAATTCATTTTCTTTCTGCAAATTGTATCAAACTCGGGGCGGAAGAAATCGTGCTTTCCAGTTGGAAGACAATAAAATAAATGTAATGTTAAAATTCCCAAAGTAGACAATTAGCCTTAACTACATTAGAATAATAATTTCCCGATTTACATGTTACCATGTTAGTCATGGTAATGGATATAGAACATGTTTGGTATGCTAAACAGTCTTGTGTCACGAATAGGTTTTATTCTTAAAGGTGCTTGTCATTACTGAAACAGACAGGGCTTACCAAGCTAATCAAATCATTGTCTAAAGCATATGGAGTAAGAGCTTTGACAATATCCACATTGCCACTGTGCCAGCTGCTGTTCAAACTGTTCCAAAATGGCTGTACTCAATTTTATGTGTATATTTTAGTGTGCAATGTGCAATTTCACTCTTACAAGTTGTTAGTGAAAGAGAATGGGTCTGGTACCCAATACCTGCCATATATTTTGCCAACTCTGGATACCGTTAGTGCTAATAATGAGCCCTTATTCACAGTGGAATACTGGGGCACTGATGCAGTAGGTGCAGGAAGGGAGAATGACAAGACTCATGCACTTGGTGTAGAACCCTATTTTCTTAAACTGGACTTTTCTTTTTACACCGGGATGCTTGCATTGGTTCTGCCTCTTACTAATGCTTCATTTTTATCTTTCTGTGTCCAGAGGAAACATAGAAAGGATTGTTGGCTTCACTTTAGTCTGGAAACACCTACAACCAATTAAAGGCCAGTGATTATTTCTCAATTCCGATTCTTCTAAAGGGAAAACATCAAGACATCCTCTCTTTTGGTAAATGACTTTACGTTTACTGGTTGACTCAAACGTTGCCACAGTGTCAGAGTGCAGTAAGTGGAAGAAGCTGTGGCTGTCGATGTAGTTTTCTTTGGAGTCAGTTCTGTGGCTGCAGTGGTTTGGCACTTTGGAGGCAAGGCATATTTGGTGAGGGGGAATTTATCAAACCAAAGAAAATGTGAACACGTTTAAAACACTGTGAAACAGTGGTCTCCCCTTTCATCTGCGTGAGTCTCCCATGCAGCGCTGAGTCAGCTCCCTGATCATCTGCACACCAGTGAAATCAGTGACCCAGTTGCCCTCACATGTACAATGGAAACCAAATGTAGTGTAAAAGGGTACACCCACTCAGCCACTCACACACAAACGAACACACACACAATTGTGAAACAAATAAACTGTTCTGGCCAACAGAAAACAACTACAACAAGTTATTGAAGTGAAGTAAATAAAGGAACAGGGGACACCAATACCTGGGGAAAACCAATAGTTCATGCATGAAAGTGCACCAGAACCAAACAAAGGTTACTTAATATGAAGCTGGGAAGATAAAGTAGTTATTATTCCCATTTCAGATCCCAGCCATTCACTTCCACCAACCAACAGCTGGCATATTTTAACACTGAATGCAATTGTCACTTTATTTAAATAACTGATGACAGGAACTAAGACAGTTAGAGAAGATCAGTGTCTGCAGGGCATTTCCCTGTGGTCCACTGCCTCATTTGGGCCAATGTTCGTTGCCATGTAAGGGAAAGGAAAGGAAAGAAGGCAAGGGAGGAGGGGAGGAAGGAAGGATATACTTTTTTCAGTTCATAATGCACAAATTTGACCACTTTTCAATGAACAGCACCTCTGAAAATTAGATAATTTAGGTAACTACATACAACAATTATTTTCATCAACGTGTTAACATGAAAATACACTCAAGCTATTTGACATTGTCACAATAAGATTACTGTGACTAATCTAGTCGATTTTTTACACTATTTTTCGCATTGTCTTTCTTTTCTTCTTCTTATTTGTGTTATTACAAGATCAACTGACTAATCATTTAATCAAGAAAATAATCAGTAGATTAACATACTATGAGAATGATTATCAGCTTTAGCCCAACGAGGAGCTCTGGTCATTTACAGCGTGTTTCTCAATGAAAAACACTGAGTGTGTTGGTGGCAAGCTGTGTGATGTAGGATTTCTAACATTTCGAACAACAGCATCCTACAGCAACGTGGTGTAAAATATAGTGTTGTTTACTATAACTCTACACATATATTTTTTATTTCTTGAGACAGATGCCATGTTGACTTCAACATGATGCAATGTACAGTAAACAGAATGTAGCATATAGCATTATTTTTAATTTCCCAGAGGGAGTCATTCCAAAGGGATCAGGTTAGTAGGGAGTGCTCCAACACTGCTGGATGCACTTGCAGTGCACCCAGCCCTCTAACGCAGCAGCAGAGCTGGACGAGGCCAGAGCTCCTGCAGGGCAGAGAATAACTGTGTTTGCTTCAACTTTGAACTTTCTGGTCAGAGTCTGGGAACCTGCGACCTACAGAGGTTAAACTAGGACCCAGCAACAGTATACACTGCCTCTCCCCCCTCACTTAATCCATTCACTTCTCCGAGCCAGTGGTGCATTTCTTTGCGTGATATGGTGATAGGGTGGGGAACAAAGTGAGAGGCGCACCCTGTCAGGCAGCAGTGGGGTGATATTCAATGTTGGAAAAATCCTGAATGTACTGTATTTGTCAAAGCTGACACCACAAATAAACCTAATCTAAAACTGTGAAACCATTAAGCCTTTGGCAAAACAGAGGAACTCCCATCAAGATCAAATTCTTATCCAAAACCAGTCCTAGTCCAAAAGGGCTTGGAAAACCGGAGTGGAAAGAAGGAGTGGGTAACGTCCTCCCCCCTCATAGAGAACACGAGAGGAAGAATGTTCCCAAATCTGATTTTCTCCAACATCTCAACCTTCTTAATTCTCTTGCAGCACTAAAACAACAAAGCTATTTCTGCAATGCTGCTTCAAAGCATTGCACCAAGCATTGGGTTTTCACAATCTGTTAAAATATCTAATGTTACACAGTGTCTTATGTTTGGATGAACCCTCAGACATAACCCTGGTTTCCATTATTGCCAAGTTAATGGGCTGCTGTCAGCTTCAGAATAAGTGAACAGACATTAGAGTGGTGTCAATCTTATTAAATTACAGTGTAAAAAATAATCTCGGCAATGAGAAGAATAAATCTGTGGGATGATCACGTTTCTGCTCTATAACAAAGACGAAAAGAATATCAGCATTCTTATCTAATTATTGCTTATTTACTATTTTCTTTTGCGTGTTTCGGTTCGCTCACATACTGATATGGTTGCTTTGTTCTTGGGCCTGTTTCAGTGTTCACATGAGCACTGGAGAGCATATTCTCACAGAAAGAGAGCGAGTAAGTCAAATGACGCACCACTGTAGCAAGTGTGCCAAGATCAATTTCCATCAAAGATCCGTAGGGAGAAGGATCCCACCATCTCCTGGAGATGAATCAAGTGTATGTTGGAGGGAAAACCACTGAGAAGCAAATGTTTTATCTACAACAGTAGACATCACACAGCCCCTGTGTCAAGTTTACATAGAGGTTCTCCAAGGTCTCTTCACCCCACAGCAACGCAAGTGAAGATTTCTTTGTTTCTTAATCCAAAACATACAATTAAGAGTTTTCAACTTGCAAAAAGTTTGGCTACCATTCTGGCATGTCCAACTTTTGTCTCTGATCCAAGTCTGGTTGTTATTTTTCACAAACTTACAACCAAAAAAAGGAAGTTTGTGAAAACATAAGCAAAGTACATTGTGACATTGTGATATACTGACTGGTTTCCCTGAGTCTATTTAACTTCCTGCGTTCCTACTGGGAAAAAATGTTATTATAACTGATAGGAGGGATGTAATGCATTTGGACTGTACTGTGTTTTTTGGTTGTTTGTAGGCTCTTTGAATCGTTATCAGACATGGATCTGCCCAGAAAACACTATTTATACTGAAAATATTAAAATATCATAGCCCGAACACGAAGTTGTGAGTTATACCAATAGCCAAAGAAGCTCTGTGTAAGGAGCGTGAGAGTGGGCGGTGACACTGTTTCCACTTCTTCCTTTTGCTTATCTCCATCTTCTCCCACTGTGAGGTGAGATGCATGTCAGCGAACAGCGTTGGCTGTTTTGTTGCTGGAGTTCAACTGGAAACATTGAGTGCTTTGGAGGCATCCATAAACACTGAGTGGGATAGCACAGGGATTAGAATGACAGACTGACCTTTCAAATTTCCATTAGTAGTGTCTTTAAACACATGCTGCAGCTCATCTAATTAATCAATAAGTGGATCTAACATGATTGAGCGTTGTAGTAAACGTTCTTCATATCACTTATCATAATTGACATTTTGACACAAGAGACCAAGAACGGTGCCATGTTTCACCATTCAACCATTGCTTGGCACTATTATTATTCAGTTAGACTAAATTTAAACTGTTTTCTCAGCTGCACAACAAGTTTTTTTTTTTTAGCGAGCAAGCAAAGTCTGAATTATTATGCTTTTCTCTCCCTGTAACATTATGTTCGGGATAATTTTACCAAGATGCATTTATCTAAAATGAAGTACTCACAATGTAGTGTGGCTCACACTACAGTCGAAGCTTTTATTTTGGAAAGTAGACTGTGGATTTGGACATTGGCAGCATCATATATTTCACTTAGACTTATAAGACCTAAAAAATATATATACAAATTCTTTAACACTGTGGAATATTATTGCTGGTATGCTTATTTTTATTATTAATTTATTATTGCTTATTTTAAAAATTAATTTATTCAGTTAAAAAAGCTTTCTTTGTCGCAGTCCATCAACAGCTTATGAACTTTAGAGTAAGCTCAAACGTAGGACCTTTCACCTAGGTAGTTTCTAAGTCATTTACTGCAAACCACAATATTTTCCTTTTCATTAGCCTCATAATGAACCTTCACAGCAATAAACCTGATTGACTTAAGTGGTGCAAGCCAAGCCCGTTTATTGCAATCTTAATTGAGAGTGATTAAAAGTAAGTGGTGTAGGTTACTTCAAATAAGTGCAGTGTGTCCACAGGAATTGAATTACAAAACCCCTTCTCACCTTGTCTGGTAACACGAAACCCAAACTTTACATCGAGCAATGTGGAGCTGGCACAAACAGATAATCTCCCTCCTCACAGTTACCACAAACCACATGGTGCCTGCTCTCACAAACACATGTCCTCTCCTTCTGGTTTTAGCCTAGTGTTCATTTCCACTTGTACATCTGCCCAACAAGATGAGCCATCGCACACACCTTCTTGATGTGGGAGCAGAGAAATTTATAACCATGACGTGGACGAGACGACAAATCTCAGCTCAAGTGAGGCTTACTCATTCAAACCTTCATTGCCCTTATTTTCTGTCAGCCAAAATAAAATGATCTGGTCATATTGTGTTTCTCCAACCTAATGTGAAGAGTTTTTTTTCCCTAACTGTGAGTATTTTTAGCTCTAGAGTTCATGTGGTGGGAGGCGATAGGAACTGAAAGGTCAGCCCTGGGTCAAACTGTGGCCTCTTATGAATTTCTCCCCTGTTAATTTTAATGAGGGGCTTGCCGTCCTTGACAACAATCCTGGCCTCTCTTGGTAAAGTGATCTGATCGTCAAGTTGCATGTTTCTCGGGCAATGTACAACTCAAGCTGCATACATGGTAAAAGTGTCAGGCTCCAGTTGGTTTTAGGATTTCGGTGCCTCCAGACTGTTCGAACGTCCTCATTTCTCTAGAGCACTTTCTTTGCAGACATGTAAGCAGGAGACAGCTGACTGATGGGTAACAAAGTGAATCAAAGTTAAGAATATGACAGCTGGACAGAGCATGAAGGATTCTAGCCAACCTGATGGCCTTGTGACTGAGACAAAAAGCAGAGTATTGGGGACTCTCGGGTCACTCAGCATGTTTTCCTCTTGCAGGCTTTGGCTTCTGTATTGACAAAAGGAGTGAGACTGACTAGAATGGCTAACTAGAGGAATTAAACCATTTTTACAGAAGATCATTTCTGTTTCAAAGGGAATGTTGGCTCGTAATCAGTCAACAATTTTAAGATCTCAGAGCCCTGGAACCAAAACTCACTTTTATTTACTGTTCTTGTCTGGGAATGTAATGGAAACTCTGAGGTTCGATAGCAAGTAACAGTATCAGTTAATTCTTGGACATTTTTTTCTCCTTCTTGAAGCCAATTTTCATTTTTAAGCAGCAGCAAACGCACAATAAAAAGGTTGCTTCTATCTAGGCCGCTCACCTTGCTGCATCATGCTAACATTCATCTGAGACACACTGTATGTTGGTAGGTCAGCATCACTCACCCCATTATTCCATTACCCACTCCAGTACTTCATTACTCAGTAACAAGCGGATGATCTGCTCCTCCATCAGCAGCCATAAAAATGTGCACATTAATATTTTCCAACAAATGTCTGCGTGTGATGCATTTCTGCATTTGGGATTTTCCATTTCTGGGTGGGTACACTAATTAGCTATTTATTTATCCATATCAGGTCCAGTTTTGTAACAGCACTGTTATGTTCTTGTGAATCTGATACAAAATAAACATAGATTTCTGGGAAGGTAGGCACGGAGTGGCCGTGTTATTCAATTTCCTGCCAGACATGTGTTTGTAGATTAGTCTTGGTGTTAACTCAGCATCATACGTCACTAAGACAATAAGAAACAAACAGGCGTGCATCCAAAATTCAATAAAATAACATTTATGAGACTTCTGAGGGATTTTCAGAGGTAACAATCCATTCTCATGTATCTCCTCTTTTTTGTGTTCAGATGTTGCAGCATGTCTTTGTGGTGGATTTATTTTGGATGGTACGCTGTCCTAGTTGTGTTTTGATGTACCCGATCTTGCTGTGAGCTGCCTTCATGTTTCTTGAACTTCAGACCGCTGTCTTTCCCAGGTTTCATAAGTGCAAGCCACTGACCATCATTACATGTTTCCTCTGACCATTTTCTCTCGCACATTTTATTATTGCACCTTGTCTAAACATTTTCCACCCTTCCTCTCTCTAATAACCTCCTTATCCGTCCCTACCCATTTCCTACACCTTCCTTTGTCACTCTTTACAAACATATGTGTCTCTACAACACATTGCACAAGAAATGCATTTTATGCCATGCCTTTTCTGATAGGGTTCTTAGCCCAAGTCATTCTTTTTAGTTAAGAATGATGTCATCCCAAAAAAGCTGCTAAAAAGTTACCAGATTTGAGGCATTCATCCATAGCAGAGTCCATAATAAACACGCAGAGCAGTCTTGGGACTGTCTTTAAAATTGCATAGCCCTACTTTTCCCTTTATTCCCATCCTTTCTAGCAAGTCAGCCTCCCCCCCAGTAATGGCCTTGCTTTGTTCACACAGCAGCATGCTACATGCTCCAAGGCCAGATGGTCTGACCTAGGTGGTTCACTGAAAGGACTGAAAGAATATGAATATTTCACTCTGTTACACTCTACAGGCTTGTTTGTTGTGCGCCAGCATGCATGTCAGTCTGTGTGTGTGTGTGTGTGTGTGTGTTGACAAGGCACGGCGCACATAAGCAATTGCACCAAAGACGTAGTCCGTTCCCTTGGAATGACATGCTTTTCCTAATTATGGGAATTCATCTTCACCAGGAGTAGGCCTAATGTTGGGTCAAAGTTCATTTCACACAGCTAGCTGGTATATGGGCCATGCATGAGTTCCTTTAACAGCAGCTGTGTTTACATCCAGATTAGATTGATACAGGAAAACAAGCTGCAGTCCTGACATTATGTCTTCTTCCCCTTTTTTGCTTTCATCTCACCCGTATGTCCCAGAAAAACACCTTGGTTGGAAAGTTTTAACCCTTCAAGAACCCTAACGTCACTGAAATGGTGGCAGGAAGTGTTTCTGGTCTATTCTCTGTGTTGCTCCTTTGCAGCTCATTATTTGGAACACCTGCAGTTGTTGCTCACATAATTTAAAGATACAACAATTTATTTAATTGAGATTTGGATAGATTTGTTGGCATCTGAGGTTTGCAGAATGTTGTTCTGTAACCCAACAGCAACACATGCAAGATCATTAGTTTTAACCATGTCATATCAAACTGTGCCAACATTATACAATAAATGGAAAAGAGCTCCAATGTGTTTTTACTCTCCGATCATGGCAATAAACATAAGATTCAAAGTAGTATCACATATACAAAAAGGCTATAGGATTAAAAAAGGAGTGTAGGTATGTTTATCCTAAAATATTATGCAGAATTCAACCTGAGGAACTCAAGTGTTCACTTGCTACATCCACACGAATGTTTTCTTTATAAAACGCTGCTGGGGCTACACCTGCAGCCCACACAAATACAGAGGTATGAATCAGATAAAAACTAACAGACAATGGAAATATTTCAAAATAATCCCTGTAGCGTTTTTTAACTCAGGTATTAATGTTACTGTTTAATTTCCCCTTTAGAACTTTAAACCCATTGGCGCAAGTGTGATGAATGTCCTCATAACAGCAGCGGATTTCAGAGCTCAACAGAGGAAGCGCAATCAAACCCAGGCGGCTCACGAAGCCAGTGAGAGGTGAGAGTGCTGCCCTTAGTCTGACAACCAAAAGGAGTGTCATTAAAAACACTCACTATGTTGCGGTTAAGGGCATGAAAGCACAGCACAGCAAGTGCGTGATGTCTATTATGCACTGGAGAGGTCACAGGGAAAACACTGTGCCGGAGACTAGTTTCAAACAGGAGGGAACTAGGGAGGAATAATGTTTGAGGATGGCAGAAGTAATTAGCTTCCTCAGGCTACTAGGAGTTCAGGCGGTTTATGTTACCAGTTCACCCCGGCAGTGAACGAGGAACGCCATCACTCCTTTTCAAATAAAGTTCACGCTCAGTGTCATTGACGCTCGTAAAAGGGTATGTATGACTCATTTGCAATTTGAAAAAATCCAGTGGTTTCAGAATGAGACAGAATAACCAAGTCATTGACAACGGTTTATTGACTCCGACAAATACTTATTACACCCAAAAGGCCAACTGTTCAAATCGAGGGGTCCTCACCCTTCAAACGTCTGACCTCACATAACTATCCAGCGACAGGAAATAAGGGACATCTGCAGCCATACCACCAGATTTTTGTCAGGCACAACATTTAAATGATACTGTATCTACTAATGGGCCTGTCAGAATGGACTCGAAAAAATGACAGATTGATAAAAAACAGCTTTTAAAAACACAAGCTTTTTTATTTTACTATGATTTCATTTCAATAATCTCTTCATCTCCAGTCTCCCTCCCCTTCCTTCCTAGTTCACACTGCCTTCAGTCCCATTTCCTCACCACCACCCTGAATCTGTGCAGCCTCTCCCTCGATCCCTCCACCCAGGGCTTTTTACTTTTCCAGCTGTTGGTAATCATGCAGGTGCCTGATTGGCTGACAAGCCCAGCTGCTGGCTGATGGAAAGGCTTGTGCATGCACAGCTGTAGGAAGGAAGTTGGACTGTAGTCAAAGGGAAGAGGTGACAGTCACACACCCCCTCCCACGCACCCCAACAATCACACGGCCAATATGCCAGTCGGAAGCAAAAACACAAGAGCGACCAACTTTTCCCATCCCTTCCTCCACCCTACCTCCCGTTAATCACCGTCACTATCGTCGTCATCAGTATCATTGTGCTACAATTCTTGTGGGAAAGAGCACGACTGTCAAATAACAGTTGGGAGGAAATGTTGTGTTTTGCTTAGCTACCGTTAAACATGTGACGTCCTGTTCTAGACTCGGCTCTTTAGTGACGTGTGTGTTCACATCTTTGGCTGCATCGCCTGTATCCATGTGCCTGTCCATGTGTTATAAATCTAAACAAAGCAAGGGATCTCATGGAGCCCTTAAAAGGCCTGGTGCTGATCCAACACTGTTAGTCTATAGGTGGCCTCTATAATTCATTCGACTTCACTGTTTCATATCTCTCTATAGCCTCAGAACAAATAGTCAAACTTGTGTTTTTTTCCGCCAGTAAATTCCATAACAGGGAACACACATTGCACTGTTACACAATGTCATAAAATCTGCAGATTACATGTTGCAGGCAATATAAAGTCGACTCCCTGACCATGATCAACAGCATATCATTAGAAGATATTGGATTGTGAAGCATGAAGATTGAATTTGGACACGCAAATATTGCCAGGTAATCCAAAGCTAATCAGCATTTACTTTAAGGTCGAACTCAACAAATGCGTATTTTCTGTACAGGCTGCGCATTCCGTGTTTATTGTATTGGGTTGTGGTGATGTGATTCCAGAGAAAATGAAACCCAATCCAAAAACTGCAATCAACATTTTAGAATTTATTAGCTCCAACCTTTGGAGATTGGATTTTTAACAGGCACACATAGCGATTTTTAGCAAAACAAGTGGAAATAAATATTCTGTAAGAGCTGACAGTTACAAACCAGGTCATCAAAACCCTAGCATTTACAAACCCATATATATATATTCCTTTCTTCAAACATTGTATGGATCTAAGCTGATTTAATAAGGAAATGTTATGATTCTGATTCACATAGCAATGATCACCGCTCAAACTCACAGACTGTATATAAAAATAGACGTGCCATCTTGTCCCACTGTTCAAAAATGGCATAAAAAATATCTCTAATACCGACACCACACTATCAGCTGCATGAAGTCACCTTACAAAAGCCAAGTGTCATAAAACGTTTGCACATTCACGCTCTCAATGAAGTGCAACAGTGACCAACACTACAAACCAAAGTCAGATTGAGAAAACTTCAAAACTATTTCCTCGAGTCATAAATCCAATATGTTTGCAGATGTTAACGTTCCAGAACATAAGTCGTGGACCCAACGAGAATTGTGTTTTGTGTTTTTGGCTCCAAAGTACACCACAAATGTGTTTTTAACAACCTTCTAACGGCATCTTACCTCTAGGACTGTTGTTTGCCATCAGTGACCATGGCGTTGTCCAGTAGTCAAGTCCCTTTGGGCCACAGCAGTTGAAGAGGGAGATGTGAGTGGACGCAGTCCTGATTTAGCAGTTAAACACCTGTCTTTGGAAAAACACTCATGAATAAATGCAGCAACACGATTCCTATGAGCCACAGCCCTTATTATTCAACTTAATTTGGACTCAGTAAGTCTGTACTGCTCTTGAAATATTTATGTCAAAAACGATTTCTTGCACTGTGGGTGGACCCCGTTGGCAGAACTGGGCAAATGCTGTACAGAGTTCCAACTCTTTAAACCCTTAAGGTAAACTGCAGCTTTCAAGGAAGGAGACGATGATTGTTGTAGACTTGTGTAATGTCATTTGACATCTTGAATAATTCTAATAAAATATTAAACATTTTATAAGCACAACTGACAGAAAGCAAGTGAATATAAAGAGAAGGGGGATGTAAAGGCTGACCACCACACCCTTGGCAGCTGTTGACGGACTATATGGACTGTCTACAGTACGGGTGTGTCTTTTCCTATTACAGCCTATTGATCAGTTGTGTTTTCCCAGACTTCATTCATAGAAAAATTAGAAGCAGCTGCACCATCTGCCTCCTCTTTTAGCGAAACTTTGCTCGGATGTGTGTACAGGACATATTTTTGGCCTGAGTACAAACATCTTAACCACAATACCTGCCAAGCAACATGCAGATGTCAGCGATCATTTTCCCAGACTGTATTATTGTAACAATCAAGACGAAATGTTAAGATCGATAAAGAAATTACTTATTGTCAGTGAACAAAGGTAGGATCCTTTTAAAGGCAACTCATGACAGTTGTTTGGTAGGTGATTCTGATTTACTTTTAGCCAAGTCCTGTATGGAAAACACTTAATAAATATTATTTTATTCAAGGTTTGGTTGGTTTTGGGTCGTTTAAGATCTATTTTAATTACTGACATTTTAGTAAAATGTTATTTATTTTCAGATGAGCAGCTATGTCATTAGATATCACTGATACTCCTGTACTCCTCCTGATAACAACACCAGAGGTGAAGGTTAGAGTCATGTTTATGCTACTTCCACATTCAGGGTTTGTCTCAGCTGGTTTGTTGAATTCGCAATGCTAAGTAGCAGAATTCCGTTCATAAATCTGTTTCTTCACATAGCAGGTAACTCAAGATCAGGGACACATAACATCATGTTAAATAATAATAGTCGAGCAACAGGTCACGCTGCTAAATCATTTTCTAGATGGAGATACTTTGGACAGAAGGGAAGACTGTTTTATCGATCAGCAGCAGCAGACAGACAGATTCCACAGAGGCAAATGACTGAATAACAAGCGGTATACATTTTCTAATTGCTCCTGTTCCTTTTTACATTTTTATTCTCTTGTTTTTTAATGAAAAGAAAATAAAAGTTTGGATGAGAAAAAACTTTCGTAATAGCTTTCATTAACAAAGTCAACACTGGTAACCCGGCCTGGCAGCTTCTGCCGACAGCATTTGGCCTACATAGTGGGTGTTGCTGCGATGTGACAAACTGTAAGACAGCATGGAGTTACGGCAAACTTGTCTGAGCCAGTGAGGCTTAGGAAAACAGACATCCACCTCCTGCTGTGGCCTGCTGTTTGGACGCCACAACACTGGTTACCATTTGTGAGCTCCAGCCCATCACATGTGTCATTCTCCTCAGCCTCTTCCCATGTCTTACAGCTGGCGTCTTGGTTTCTCCTCACAGAGACCATCAGAGATAAATTTCTGCTTTGTTATGATAGCTTTACAGCATTGGCAGCTCAAATCAGCCATATATGGATTGGTCATTGGGGATAAAAAAAAACCCTGAGGCATCAAAGCTGTGAGAAATTGAAGATCTGAATATTTGGGCACAGTTTTGATCTTCAGATCTGTGTCATGGTTTGGAGTATTGGAAAGTCCCATGTTTGCCAGTAAGGATATTAATAATAATACTAATACTACTAATAATACTAATAATAATAATAATAATAATAATAATAATAATAATAATAATAATAATAGTGTATGGAATAGTGTTGGTTGAACTTTCAGGTCTCTAATCTAATCAGGTTTTTCAATGATATGAATATTGAAATGCATTAGGCACCATAGGTACCAAATGTTTTTTTTATTAAGGAGCTGTAAGAGAGATTAACTCTCATCATTCCTGAAGAGAGTAAGTTTCCTTTTGTGTCTGTTTCTTGCCGGTTTTATTGCATGTTATCAACCATCGCTGGCAAAATGATTAAAGTCAATAAATGATGGACGATCAAAGGCAGGGAAGAGGATACTTTACTGGCCATGCAGCAAAATAAAACTACTGGCTTTTGATACCAGACCCTCACAGCGGAAGACATATACAGACTTTGATGGTTCAGTGCTTGAATGCCAATAAATGTAAACCTTTCTTTTGTCGCAGGCCACTCGCATGTAATGTGCGATTGCATTACAGCCTTTTTTTATTCAGTCTGTGACTCATCGCAGTGAGCTCAGGACAAACATGTTTTCTTCTCTTTGGCCTTGTTTATTTTTAACACTCGACACTTGGAGAGACTGGGGTTCATCGCCTGCTCTGGGACATGTTACACACACACGATGCCTCATAATGAGAGAGGACAGGCTGTCTTCAGAACCACAGGAGGGAAACCTGGCACAGGCAGGGGCTTCAACCAGCTGTGAAGCGATTAAACTGAAGGGGACTTTTAGAAAAGTGATTCAACTGAAAATGGCGTGCTTCCACGGTCATCACAGCAAGAGGCCAACACTCTTCTGTCTGGATTATAAAGTGCCATTTTGTTGTTGAGTGTGTGAGGTTGCATTTCCCAAAAAAACACTCGCTCCACACATTCAGGGCCGCTGACAGAGCTGCATAGGAAGAGGGATCACACATATCAATGAAAGCCATGCAGAGGAGCCAAATAACAGTCATTACATACACAGAGAAGATTGAGGGGTAATTTAAGAAGTGCACTCTCTAGAGGAAATGTGGGGTCAAAAATGACATCATCACCACAGACAGCGTATTTGGACAAAATAATCGGACTATTCGGAGCCCTTACTCTTAAAATAGAGTAAATGGGGTATTCTCCAATCAAGTAAAATCACTTGTGCTGTATCTTACTGTTGTCTGTCAAAACAGCAACAAACACATCATCAAAATAGTAATATGTACCTCCATAGACAGTTAATCAATAAGACCACACCTATAAGAGCCTCAGATGTTAATTTAATTCAACTTGTCTAGCCTTCATGTTTATGTCCAGCCCCGGTTTGTCAGCGCAGTCATAGAAATCCAATCCATGTACGTTTTCCGCTGAGCGTTGTGAGACATTGTTTGTACCCTTGCATGCTGGATGCTTGGAGGGTTTGTCAGAGCCTTACTGTGAGAGCAGTTACACACGCCAAGCTCAAATCTCGCCAGGGACAAAGTCATAAATTACTGTCCTCACAATACTGAAGCAGCTCCACGCCGATTTCCACTCCAATTTATTGAGAATTTATAGCTTATCTATTCCTTGCCCATGGAAATCGTTTTCTTAATAATATTTACACCAGTCACGCTCTGGCCTTTGGGTCTTTCCTCTGTCCCTCTTGTAGACACTGTGTTTGGATGACCGCCAACCTCCCTGAAAAATAAATGCCCCCATGCAGCTTTTAACAAAGGCAAAACAATCTCCACATTTGCATCCATAAAACTTATTTAGCTTCGACAAATTCAACAAAGCTGGACCATTGCGTTTCTACATAATAATATTACCTTGTTACATATTGTAGACAGTAATATCATTTGTGGTGAGTGTAAGTACGGTACATTATTTAATTCAGTGCAGGGCTGTCTGAAGTTCAGGGGAAAATGTAAACGGCATTGCTCACATTGTTGGAAATACAGAGTAATGTTGTTGCACTGTACTTTTAATGGATGTTCACCACCCTGACAGGCAAATACCAAATCTTCCTTTAAAGTCAAAAAAAGTCAACTGCATTGACAAAGTGTTTTTACAGGCCACTTTCTTTTCAACTGGGGAAAGTTTGTATAGGCAGCAGCGTCTCAATTAGGTGCTCTGTTTTGATAAGGTGTGGCTCCAGTAATGTCCTCGCTTCAACATTATCCTCTTTCAAATGATTATATGTTTCCAGCGTGGAACAAAGAGATGTGGTGCCTGAACTGCTGTGACGATCCTCCCTTCAGGAACACAACCCACCTTTAGCTTTTTTTGTCCTGAGTTACACCTCAACTCCCAGGTTTTGCTTTGAAGACACCCATACAATAACCACAACAGTCCTTACCTTTCACCTTACCCTAAAATTTAACAGAACTTTACACTCGTTCTAATTATCAGTCTAAATCCCATCATGTCCCCCCATATGTGTGTGTGTGTGTGTGTGGCAGGCCAGTTAATAAGAGCACGGGAAGTTTACATAAACACGACACACTTGGCAGAGGCCACAAAGATGCTGCAAGATCAATGAAGCTGCCTGATGGGTGGAGGAAACATAATCTGGAGGCTCTTTTAAAAAAAGGCCCATGCCCTTATGATTGACTGTGCACTAACCACGGGAGAAACGCGAGGGATTTGGCCAGTCAAAACATCACTGCGTGATTACAGAGAAAGGGGAAAGACAGCGGAGAAAATGAGGGAGGACATATATTGTGCAGTATAGCATGAGCAATAAATGGCTTGCCCTAGACTGAGAGCCCCAAAAAGCGATGTCCTTTGAGATTCGAAACCCATCCAAGGTCGCTTCTGTCTTTTATAGCTAAAGCCATGGCACACAGTAACGCATGCCAAAGGGTACCACAAAGAAGCAGGTTCGCGTTTGCGTAGAATGACCCAACTGTATGCTAAAAAGAATAAATCTCAAGGTCTTGAAGTTGTTACGTTTTTATCTAAGTTGCAAAGTTCTTGTGTTGAAATCACGTGAGACTTTAGCTCATATAAACGTTTTAATGGGATACATTAACACTTTTTGCGAGGGCTATCCCTTCAAATCGTGGTCAGCTGCAGGAGTGCATCATGTCAAAAACATGCTTCTCTGAGGAGTGTTTCTCCCACTCCACGCTTTCCATTGCTCGTCTGGTTTGAGGCCAGACTGACAACTAGCTGTGAAAAAAATGACACAACCATCACTTTTCTTTCCAATTAGCTGTGAGACAATGCTTCACATGAGACTACAGGGCTACGAAAACAGAAATGTGTGGATCTATTCAGCACTGCCAGGTCACGTCAACCCCTATTACCTTTTCAGATTGTATTCAGTCCTAAATGTTGGGATGCCAAACACCTTCAAAGAAATTGTGTTAAAGTGAAATTGTATTTGTTTTCAAATGATTTGGGGTTCAGATCTTAAACTGGAAAATTAAAAGGTCATCTTCAAGTCAACAGCACTGAGGAGCCCAGGATTTGGCTTTTTTTTATTAACATCCAGCAAAATCTGTAAAATACCTCTTTGAAACGCATGGTTGATATCCAGGATAGTTCTGTCACACCCTCAGAGGAGGCCAGAAAAACTTTTCCACTGTGGCTTAAACCCCATTAAATGTCCTTTCCTCTGATACTTGAGTGTAACCAGGAGTGTAGCCTGCTCTCTTCAAAGAAAAAAGTGATCTACACGTCATGTAAAGTGTTTTTTTCAAATCAAACTATTACACAAAGTCAAAGAAAATCATAAATGTCGATTTAAAGCAAACCATGAGATTCAGTGGTTCCGTGTGTTTATTGCTATATTATACTGCATCCTAGATGTGGGATCATTGCCATAACCATCCAATACTAGAGCAGGTGATTTTCAGGTTTAGTGTTTGCACATTGACAGCAGTGTGTGATGTGTATGTGGGACTGCTCACTAAACATGAAATGCGAACATTAGTATTTGACAAGCTCACTATGACGACCTTGTTCCGGAGTCACGCCATCATTTTGATGCCATTTGATGTCCCTTGTACAGCCCCAAATCCCCCAACAAGATTTGTGTTAGCCACCCTCAAAAGTGTTAAATACAGAGGTCACATTTCATGTGTGTGTGTAACAACCTAGCTGAATATACAAAGCATTCGTCTTCCTTTTACTGACCATTGGGTTGGGGTGAAATAAAAATAATGAGCTCTTTTTGTTGCCCAACATGAGATCACGATACTGTTTTCCTCTCAACCCATGGTAGGACCACTGATTTATGACTTTAATAAACTTTTTCCAGACATTCTGAATTTAGCCGGTCAAATTTAGCCTGTTTGTAATTATGTGATTTTGTTTTACATCGTGTTTACAATATTTGAGAAATGGGACATTATGAACAATATTATGGAATAATATGTGGCCCTCCACGGACTACACTTCTCTGACAGAACGAACTGGAATCCCTCCACAGAGGCCTCGGATCTACTTTTTCAAGTTGAAAGCCTTGTCTATATACTCTCTTAAAATCCCTTTCCAGGCACTTTATTAATGACACCATAAAAATGATAGATGGTCTCCTTATAAAAACATCACATTCCAACTCAGTCGATCCCCATCCTGTTAGGGCTGCATTTTTAGCTGTTTATTTTTCCCTCAATATTTACTGTAATATTGGTTTCGTCTACCAGGAGAAGTGGGTGAAATAAGAGATGTATATACAATAGAAATGGTCACCTTACGGCTGTCATTTACTCTATAAGATGCTAATGATGCTATTAACATGCAGGCTGCATCTGCACATGTTATGTGCGTGCAAGTGTGGGTCACATGGTAAGACGAGAAGATAGTAGTGTCAACTTGGATTTGTAGCAATTCTAGTATTTCTTCACATATTACACTAAACTAACCTGTTCACATTGCAAATTGCAGCTAATCCGGACTAACTGGGCTGAAGCGGCCACATTCTGAATGCAATGCATCCTGAGTTGGGCATTTACTTCACATTCCATAACATTGCATTCAAATTGTCTCTAAATCAGTGGCTGCAAACTGTAACATTGCAGTCTGACAGGCCCAACCCAACAGCTTTGCAGTTCTGTGTCAAATTCTGTTTTATGGTTTCCCTTCAACTCTGACAATTATTTTAACATCTGAGACCTTTTTTTAGGCTACACGGGCAATGAAAAGCTCAGAGTGGTTTCAGTGCTGAGGGAACGAGCCTGAAATAGGATCCGTAGAAACCACTGCTATATTTTTTATTTGACAAAACTATGGATGCTAAACACACCAATTTTATTAGCAAAACCATACTGGTTAGGGTCTCCCTTTGCTCTCAAATTGGCCTTATTTTTGTGTAGAATGCTAAAAGATTTTGGAAACTTTCCTGTAAGACTATGTTACATGATAACAAGATTGCATCCCATCATTTCTGCTGATTTGTACCACTGCACATTCTTTTTGTCAGTCTCTTTTTTGACCAGATCCCAAAGGTGTCCACAGGATTCACCTCTTGTGATTGGGGCAGTCACTGATGGTCACTGAACTCGCTGTCATGTTCATGATAGCAGTGTAAGGTGACATGGAAAATTATCATCGTAGATCATTGAAGAAGTACCCATTTGTTGATGGTGACTGTGGCCATAAAGGGATGAATATATTCAGCAACTATTAGTGTTAATGGACCCACCACTGTTGACACAAGGCAGACTGGGTCTATGAGTTCATGCTGATGATGCCAGATTCTGAGCGTACCATTTGCAGGCTCAGCAGAAATCCAGAATCATCAGACCAGGGAACAATTTCCCCGTCTTCTGCTTTGAAGCTGTGTCCACTGTGGCGTCAGATTTCTATTCTTGGCTGAAAGAAGTGGAACCTAATGTGGTCTTTTGTTGTAGCTCATCTACCTCAGTCTTGGACTTCTTCATTCTGGGCTGCTTTACTGTTTACTACAGTTATAAAGAGTTCTGATTATCCTGTTACCATAGCCTTTGCGTTAACTTCAGACTTTCGAACTCTGTCCTCCCTCAACAACAAGATGTTTCTGTCCACAGAATGGCTGCTTTTTGCTTTCTCCATCATTCTAACTAAAAGCTCTAGACACTGTTGTGTGTAAAAATTCCAGGAGATCAGCAGTCCCAGAAAAACAATCTTTGGGTGTGTAGCAGTATACCATGACTTATAGAGGTGTACAGGAGTGTTTGTTATAAATACAGTGAATACATTTTGTAGCCAATTTCCCATTGTGATTTTATTGCAGTTGTTTTCATGGTGTTGATCTTACTATTTTATTTCACTTACATTATACTCCAATTATTGAACACCTACAAATTGTATGTGATTCAGTCTCAAAAGTGTGCCATGAGTGTCAGTAATGTCCCCACTCACTAATTCTTTTTCATCATTACTCTGTCACGCTGATCTTTCTAACCTTCTCACACTCAGCAGATTGAATACAACTCATGACATTTTCCCCTACTGCATATTTCATGTAATGAGATGAAGAGACTCTGATCTGGGTGTCGTCTGCGTAAACAAACTGTGCATGGGAGTAACTTGTTAGCACTCCCCAGCGTTGCTGATGTAAGCAGAGCTATTTTCCAAAATATTCCACGCTCTCTGCTTGCGTCTGTTTAGCCTTCAGTGTGACCGCATGACAGAGAGTCACTATTCTTCAATATTCTTTATAATGACTGTAATTGTATAATAATGATAATATGGAGACAGACAGAGGCTTGATGCATGTCTGGATTTCTTCCTCGTCCTTGAAGCTTTAAATCTTCTGCAAATCAATAACCACATCCCACGATATTCAGAAATGATCTACAACTAGTTGTTTAGCTTCGCTGCGCTTCATCATTTATTTAGCTATATTCTGTATTGAGAAATGAAGATAAAATTATCTTCACCAAGGCTACTCTGTCATTTATTATTCAGCTCCTACTGAATCATCATGTTTGTACACACACCATGGATAGGTACATATAATGATCAATTCAGACACACAGTTTGCTGGCAGGTTCAGCCAGTCAGCACGTTAAAGATAAGAGATGGAGTATGCAGGGGAAAGCTGGTTTAAAGTTTTAAACTGCAGTGCTGATCATTTTGTGCAGCAGGTGAAGGCAACAAGTGCATGGTGATGTTTGAAAAAGTCTGGGCAACAGAGAATGTTGTAGCAGGCGTTACTCGCCACAGCTGGAGTATTAATATCAATCTGTCCCATTTGCAGACTCATTCGGTTTCATGTTAGCATGGTACTGTTGGACGGAAAATAACTCAGAACTTTCAAGTTATGAAATCAAACTTAATAGCTGCATGTTTTCAACAGGCTTGCTAACATGGTGAGTGCAAAGCCCACTTCTGTTCAGTGGATCTCTTCAGAGACTCCTACCTCTCTGTGTCTCCATGCAGAACCTGAGGTCAGTGCTAGTCTTACTAATGAGGGCGATGAAAAGTCAAACAGCTGCAGGCTGGTTGTTTGTTAAAGCTTAAGACAGTCGTGTCTCTGTTTCAGTTTGTACACATTGTACATACAGAACATGTGGCACGTGGGTGTAGCTTCACACCAACTTTGACTTCAGCGTGGAGGGAGATGAAGTTATCTCAGCTTTATCCAAAATACATAACAGGATAGGAAAATGATCCCGCTGACATATGACACGTGCTGTGCCATCAGGCAGCAGGAATATAGAACACTATATAAGACTATAGAACAGTTATGACACTTTGTTTACCACATTATTCATTGCATAGCCCTTATCCACAGATGTGGGTGCCTGCCTACACAGTAAAACATTGAAAGTGGTATCGACTTACACAATGCCGCATTATGGCTGCCAGCAAAGAACAATAAGGAAACAGAGAGTGAGAGTTACACAGGGGCAAAGAGCACTGTACACAGCTCTACAGTAACACAACAATGCAAACATTTACTGTGAGAGGTGGAAAAAATAGCAAAACATGAAGGTGAGTTAAATCAGCTGCTGCTGAAAAACGTAATCACAACCGAACATGTAGCATTTGAAATGCAAAACTTATAGTATGTGAAGCGAAGAGAATGGTTTTATGAGTAGAAAATGGCCGTCTCAAAAAACAAAACAAAAGAATTTGGCATCATCGTGGACGACTACTCTTTAACATGGCATAACTGCAGTGGAGATGATTTCAGAGATCGTATAGTATTCACTCCACTCACTTACAACAGTCTTTCGTGGTTTTAGAGGGGGGTATGTATATATACAGTATGCTGTTCAGGTCCAGTAACTTCACAGTGAATCACTACAGACTAGGTTAGTTCTCCTGAATGCTCCTAGGTGATGTGCTAAACCAAATTTTTGTCTGTCAGACTATTGTCAGATAAATAAAGCCAGTTTGTTAGCTATACATGCAGATGTAATTCATACCATCACCATTTCTCGCAGAGTCTTCTCTTCCTTGAAGCCAGTTGTTGTAAATCATGTTGTTGTAAATCATGAGTATTTAGCAGACATGATAATGTTTCATATTACTGATCATACATGAGGGCGGCTGTCAATCCTCACATCGACATCTTGGCCAGAAAACAAATAAGCCTTGTTTCCAAAATGTTGAAATATTCCTTTTTTTTTAAAAAAAAAGCGCCTCTGTCATTTGTTCACTGCTCGTCTCCTCTCTGTTTGTTTCATCTTCTTGAAGGCCATCTTTCATCATTCATTTATTTTCCCAGTTTTTTCTTTCTCTCTCAGCATTCCCGGCTCACGTTCCCTCTCTTCTTCTGTTCCAATTCGTTGAACATTTTTGGGCGCTGCAGGAACCCACTTTTCCATTACTGTACAATCAATCACATAACTGGTTCTTTCTCCCAGCAGTACGACCACCATAATTAGTCTTATTTGACAGCTGTTATCTTGGAAAACGTCTGTAACGGCAAGTGCCACACATACAGAAAGGCACATGAAAGGGAGAGGAAAATAGAACGACTACCATCTGAATACATACTCTGAATTACACAGAGCCCAGCACATGACCTGCGCCGGGTGCACAGTGTGTGAGTGTGTCCGAGCGCCTGTAAAATGGAGACAGAGTGGATGAGAGAGCAACTCAGCTGTTGGTCAGATTCTGCAGTACTTTGGATCCGTTGCTGTAGTGGACACAACAAAATGCCTTTGAGTCATCCTGGCTATTGGACAGTTATTGGGGCAAGGAACACTGGCCATTTGAAATTGTTCTTGTAACAGTCTGTGTGTGTGTGTGTGTGTGTGTGTGCGCTCGTGTGTGTGCGTGTTTGTGTATATCAGTGATTAAATACCAGTGAAAGTAAGTGCCACTGAAGTTTGCCACTTTGGGCTCTACGCCCCCAACATATCTCAATTCAGTGGCATTGTTTGAAACGGCATAATGTTCAATAAATAAATAAATAAATGAACGAACGAATGAACGGACAAATAACGTCTGTGATGCACTGGGTTCAAAAAGGCTACGCTATGCTGTGCGTCATTGTTGGCTAGCGTGTCACATTTATAATGCAAACACTTCCTTGGGCACGCATGCAAAATGCATGGTGATAGGAGCACCCGGCAAGGCCCATGCAGACGCGTTGTTTTGTTGAGGTGCTGTTAAGGCCTCTAAAGGGCAAGCATCTTCACTTGAGGATCAGTTACGCAATAACTGGCACTTCTGCGGCAGTCTGACCTTTGCACAAGAGGTTGATGAGCTGCGGTCTCAAATAAAAATGCTGTGCTCTCGCCACAACAACCACTCACTACGCTTCCAAAACTGTTAGAGCTATTTTCCTTTTTTTATACCAGTCTCTCCCCTTTGATTTGAATAATATTAAATGCAGTTATTTATTTTTTTCTATATACTGCCTTTCATCAACTTTTGTTATTTTTCCAGAATGTTTGGACTTGTACTTCACACGTAAAGGAATGCGTATGTAGTTCACGTGCCGGTTAAGCGACATTTTGTTATATGCTGGGTAAAACCTGAGCCAGACGGGTGCGGTGTTTCCATAATGCTGCTGCATTTTCACTGAGACTGAAGGCGACTGCATAGCGAGGCCACCCATGTTGTGCCGTGCAGAGGCTTGTGCAGTACAGTAAACATGACAGAGGTCTTTTGGATCGGCTGCCCGAGCCCCTCGCCAGGCCGTCTGGAGCGGATGCCAACCAGAACTCACAGACAAGAGGCAAAGTTGTCCTATAAGTTAGCAATGGCAGTACTATTCCACGGGCCTGCCCAGTGAATGAACAATTCACAGTGCTGCCAATGAAGATGAAAGTAACTGCAGACACGTCATTAATTTATCATCCTGTCCAGAGGAAACCTTCCTTTTACTCTAAATCATGGGTTCGCCTCAAGAGATCCCAAAACTGAAAGATTTTCCTAATAAAGAAAAATGAGCAAGGTCAGTGCAGCTACAAGTCTTTCAAGAATAATAATATTAATAACGATGAAATACACTGGCAATTCTCGGTTAGTACAGAACCAAGTGAATCATAAAAGTCTGACAAAGTTCTTACGGCCCGACTGTAACCTGACTTTGTTTTCTTAACAGACCAAAGAGTTTTCACAAGGAGGTAACAGTTTTAGTTTGTATTAAACCTTGTCACACTAGAAATGTACCTGCATTAACTTGGAATGAAGATGGACACTGTTCTCTTGCTCTGCTTTACCCGTCGTTTCTCTTTTCTGTTGTGTGTGTCTGTGTGTGTGTTTGAGGGAAATGGCAACTCGTGACATGTGTACAAAAGATGGACCCAAATGCGGCAGCTCAGATAAACAGGCTTTTACTTTGGATTCAGCAGTCTCATGGTCAAACAGGCAAAGGGTCAGTAACAGTAGCAGCAGAGTCCAAGCAAAAGTATCAGACAAGGGTGAGTCACCAAAAGAGCTTCAATCACAAGGAGATCACTAATGACCGCTGACTAACAGCACAGAGACAACAGTGGGAAATGGCAACTCGTGACATGTGTACAAAAGATGGACCCAAATGCGGCAGCTCAGATAAACAGGCTTTTACTTTGGATTCAGCAGTCTCATGGTCAAACAGGCAAAGGGTCAGTAACAGTAGCAGCAGAGTCCAAGCAAAAGTATCAGACAAGGGTGAGTCACCAAAAGAGCTTCAATCACAAGGAGATCACTAATGACCGCTGACTAACAGCACAGAGACACTAGTGACCAGACAGGGAACACAGAGACTTATGCAGACAGGGGAGGGGGAGGGGGCGGAGCTGATTGGACACAGGTGAGACACAATAGGGAAGTCAGGTAATCACGCTGGTGGGAAACACAGGAGGGCAGGAAGTGAAGGGACCTGAAACAGAGATGGGACAGGGAGTTCAAAATAAAACAGGAAATGGTACGATGGCAGATAGACTTTGACAGCAACACTGTACCTTGTTCTTATTTCCCTGTAGCTTTTGTGCTTTTTCATTTCCTTCATTTTTTATTTACAGTAATACTAGTTTTACTGGAGGGATTCATTTTTCCTTTAGATAAGATAGAAACAGACCACTACACTGGAACGTGCTATTATACACTCAGATTGCTCAAATAATGATGACTTTATGCACAGTATCTTAAATTACATTGCCATTGTTTCTTGTCTATAAAACCTATATATCCTCAGAAAATGACAGGTTATGACATGGATCCAAAGACAGAGCCCCTGTTGACAATGATCCTTAACCCACAAGTATATAAGTGCACTATACTAAGTTGTTGAACGCACATCTCCTCTCTAGTTTCACAACTGGAGCTGCATCTTGGCAGTGTAGTTTCTGATAGCAGAGAACTTCTTATCACAATCTCCATCTTTTCTCTTTATTTCCTTGAAGTAGTTGTCAGACTTTAATATATATGCATACATATGCAGCTGTCAGATAAATATAGTGGAACCAAATGCGCAATATGTCCTTACATACATGATTTCTTTGACTAAACCCAATGACTAGTTTTTGCAGCTCTAAAAATATGGACCCAGCTGTGTGTTGCATATGATTATATCTTTTCAAAAAAAAAAAGAAACCTAGTCAGTTCTCTGTGGTTGTCAGAGTGCATTCTACAAATGTAATAAGCACCAGTAGTGGTAGCATGGTTTCTTGATCAACTGCAGTCTGGAAAGATGTCCTGTTGTTCCTAACACGGGAACTTGCATGTCAGAAGGCCATAACAGCTTCGTACAGCGTTTTATTGTTTTTGTCTCTGTTCTTACTGCATGTTTCAATTCTAAGCCCAAGTCATGCATGGCAGACTTCAGAGACCAGAACCAACAGAACACTTTTCATTTACTTGATTTCTTTCTTTTCACAGTCGTCAGTATTTTGCGGACTCATGGGTTGGATAGGAATCCTCACACTGAAGAAACATAAGAGAACATTTTGTTCATGGAGATTAAGTATCCGAAAAGTCCGGATCATATGACGGAATATTATACACACACGCATGTTTTTCCTCCAAATGACTGACAATAGCTTGTTTTTGTCAGTTATGTTGAATGAAGCAGCATCAAAGCTTCCGTTATCAGTTCTGTATTGGATGTGGAAGCACTGATGAAATTTGTGATTGCGAGTTTATTGTGCGTTATTGGGCACATATTGGTCTGGTTTTAGTTCTTTGCAGGACATCAAACGACTGAGGCTTATTTCCCCTCTCACAGACCTCGACAAAAGCCACACTGAACACCAGCTGCTTTTTTTTACAACTGTTGCTGTTTCAGGTTTCAGTCTTTGCTTTTGTCCTTAGTTGTCCAGTGAAAACCTACAGAAACATGTTTGTTGGGTTCTGGACGACTTCGCTCCCTTCTCTCCTCCACTTTCCCCCAATCCTCTGCTAATGCATCACCATCACAGCCCTGTTGCAGATTCAGTCAGGCTTAAATTGCAGCTAGATCTTTCCATCAGATAATGTCAGCTCACATTATGATGCATGTCTGTTGCTCTTTATAATTCTATACATTGATGCACTTGGAAACATGTGTACGTGGTGCACCTGTAATTGCAAATACATGGTTGACTTCTCATGTGAAGAGCGAAAACCCCACATCCACACATATGGCGGGTGGAGGAGTTTAGTACTATTGTTCTGAAGTTTTCTTAGTGTAATTTTAGTAATTCAATCATCATGTGACACGTGTCTGAAAGGATCCTTTACTGGTACATCAAACATTTCAAGCATCCAAGCCTCAATCCCAAGCACCAGGGTGGAGCAGATTGTCTGGGTACAGATTTTGCAAGGATAAAACTGTCAGAATGGCATGGGCAGCATTCATCACATTCCACAGCAGATGCCACAGACACAGGACCAGCAGGCCTTAAATGCAGTGGAGCTGAACCTGGTGCCTCGCAGAACCAAGGCAGTCAGATCTGAGTGAAGCGCAGACAGCAAACAAGCTTTGAGACGAGAATTAGCTGTTCAATTAACAGAACTCCTACCATTTCATCTTCTGCACCCAAAAGTATACAGTATAGTCGTAGTATAGTATATAGTATAACAGCAGTTGATAGATGTAATAGCAGACACGTCAGCAGCAAATTAAGCCGCACACGAGAGTATGGAATGTTTCAACATCAGTTTTGTTCATATAATGTATAAGCTCCAGGCTGGAAATACTTTTCAAAGGATTTTATTAAAGAATATATCTATAGATATGTACATATGTAAAAACAACATGTATAATGTTTTGTTTTGTTTTTTAAAACAAGGTATAGCAACAAGGTTTTTTTTCTGCTTCATGCATGCATATTTGTCATGACTGTGTCTCTTTGTCATTTTGTTTTCCCTTGGCACAGTAAGTTAGTTTCCATGTGCTTTATGTGCAGTTGAGACTCTGTGTACAGCTTGTGTTTGACATTATACAGATGTTAGTTATATTTAGTCTGCAAGAGCCTAATGCGAGAACTGATCAGCAAGTTAGCAGTATCGTTTTTCCATAGACAGATCACATTTGAAACCATTTAAATTCATATAAGCATTTACATTCTGGTCATGTAGGGATGAAGGGTGTTGTTACGGCTGAGATTTTCCATATATTCCCTCCATAGATGTGAGTTAAGGACTCAGTCATCTTCTCTTACCTGAGTTTATTGTTATGGAACATCATGGATTTTAAATAGATATCTAACCTGAAAACAAGAATAAAAGAACAAGGAAAACATGTGATATATTTTCCTTTGTGGTCAATTAAATGTTCCGGTAGTAAAAGAAGAACACAGAGAAGGTAACGTGCAGAAACTTGCAACTCCGAGATTTTTTCTTAAAAGAGAACAGAAAACCATCAACAAAGACTTGGAGTGAACATGCGCATCTTTAAAATTAAATTTCTGACATTTTGTCTTGTTCTGTTCCTGTCTACCACTGGGGCACAAACACCAGCAGGAGAGGAATTTTGTTTGATTGTGGCGGACCAAAACCCAGACTACCGACCAATATGCATTTTGAATCAAGGATTGGATTTAAAGTGATGGAGTGAAGAATGGAAGTGGGCAGAGCCGTGTGGTTTGGCAGCTATGAAGAGCTGTGAATGATTGGATCCAGAGGAAAGCCAACTGGATGGCATCTGCAGTCCGCAACACATTGCTTGTATTTCCTTGGATCCGAGGTAGCCAGTTCTCTGTCTGTTTAGAGTATGTCTGCTAAAGTTTGAATTTGGCAACTTGTTCCTGGAATAATAACACATTTGATTTGAAATGCACATGTCACACACAAAAATGCAGCTTTGATGCCCTGTTCTCCGTATGTGGATATTTCTGATATGTGCCAGTTTTTGTTACGTGTAACGTTGTGGGTTACAATCATGTAATTTTGAATAGATGAAAACAAGATTGAATATAGACATATACAAGTAGCTCGGGTCTTTAATCCACGTGTGACTTGTGGTCAAAAATATACTGTATGTTTGCTTCTATCTAATGTATGTGTATTTTTCATGTAAAGATGATACATTCATAAACAGGCAGTGCCTCAGTGTGTCCCATATAGCCTGTCTTAATGGGAAACTGCTGTCCCATGACCCAGTAGGCCCCAAGTCTCCATTTTAATCTGATCTGTGTAGATACCCCATCTATATCTCGCTTATTATGAAGAATAATAAACAGTCACTTTCCCTGTGTCTTGAAGACATAAACATTAGCTTTGTGCATGTAACTGGACACATGGTGCACAATGACCATAACATCAATTTAATTTATATTATTTATAAATACAATTTCCCAAACTATATATAGGTTTCCCAAACTATATATAGTTTGGGAACTTGTACATTTAAAGAATCTGGGAATCATATGCTTCTCATAATTTCCATTACTTGCCTCTCAGTTGAAATTAATATTTATTGATTTACCGTTTCCCATAATACCACAATGACTAACTGTTTCTTTAGAGTGTGCAAAAAAAAAAAAAATACAGACACTTTGCTTTTATAATAACTCATTCGTGTTTATGTTTCTGAAATACTGTATGCTCTCACTGGTTGTCATGTTTCTGGTATCTGCTTACAGCACATTGTTTTGGGGCATTAAAATCTACTGGCAGTCATAGTACTTCACAGTGGTTAATTTGGATTTTGATGACTTGGTTGGTCGTTTAACAGTTGGCCTGTCTACAGCCAGGAATGTCTTCCCGAACATTGGGTACATGTTTTCTTTTTTCTCCCAGCTGGCATAACTGTCCAATTCTTGGTTGTGTACTCTAAAGTGTGTGCTGCTCCTGACACCAGGGAGCTGGCCAGCCCTGGCAGGGCTTTTTGACAACACCTGGCTCTATTTAACTGGCCTATAAATAGATTCTCCTCCAAATGCAAACCACCTGGATGGGGTCAGTCCACTGTCACACACATCCATTTCACTGCTCAACAGAAGAAGGCAGCGTGAGATGTGACCATTACGGTATAAAGTACATTACGTTGACATGTATCCATGCAAGTCTTGACTGTACCTGATGACTGTTAGACACACATACAGGCTTTGTGATGTCCACTCCTCCACTGTCCAGTAATGTAAGTGAAATAAAAGAAAATAAGTCCATTTCCTCTGAGTGAATTTTAATGATCTTGAAATCGTTTTACTGCTTAGTCCTGTAGAACTGATGGGTTTTGGGTGGCCTCGCTTCAACATGCAATCTCTGTGTTTGGTTTCCAGGAATTGCTTTCGCATGACTTGATCACAGGTGTCAGGCTTTTGGTAAATGTTTGGCATGGCAGCGACTGTTTCAGGGCCTACCTGGAATAGTTGGGCCTTTAAATAGCAGCAGGGCGTTAGCTTATTTCCTACAAGACCTCACTTGATGCAGAAACACATGAACTGATGAATTACAAGTTTTGCTGGAAATTATGAAGAGAAAATAAGAGCAATTTTGGAGTAATTGCCATCGAGCCGTTAAGTCTTCCAGTGCAAGAGCTCTTGTGTGTTGGGAGTGCAAGTGTGGTGGGAAGCAGGTATTTTTAGTATCAAACTCCTGTGTTCCAGTGGCACGGCACTCAAGCACAACATACCTTCTGTGTTGTGCTTTCCTCCTTAAGACAAGTACTTTCCCTTCCGTGTTTCGCGTGTTGGGCCAGCTGCCAAGGCTTTGGCTTTACAAAGGGTCACTGAGCCGGACCATTTAATAGAGCTGCCTTTCGCTGACTCGAAAGGGAGCATCAAATGGTGTCGGACGCCGCTTTCATTCCTCGCTTCAAAATAAGCCCGGGTTTATGACAACACAAAGATAAGGGAGACAATGTAGTTACTATTTTCTTTTAAAACATAAGGGGCTAATTAATTAATTAAAGTCAAGTTTGAATTTAGGACTATTATACTGTACATTAATCGTGGCACTAACATGTTTAACAATGTTAACAAAAAAGCCAGCAGTAGAACAGCCTGTCTGGAACCAGTGTTTTGCTATGGTTTGTTGCTTGCTGCCAGTATAAAATTGAGAATGTAGGTGTTTTCAGTCGTTCATCAGTTGCTCAGGAATACGTTCAAGTTAGAGGAATGCAAAAGTTGTTTTGATACTAACACTGGGGATTTTTGAAATGTTTTCTGTTACATCTCACCAAAAAGTCTGCAGGGAGGAGAAGTCCAGACACTATGAGCATGCTTGACCATCATTTCTTCACATTCCCACCAGCTGCGTAGCCAGAGCAGAAGTCGTTCCAAGTCCTGGGTTCGGTGTTGGAGAACGTTCGATGAGAACTAAATAGCTTTCTCTGTGGCAGCCAGGGCAGAATAGGTCAGTAGCATTCCCTTGCTAGTTGTAAGAACGACAAATGGGGCAGAATGTCATACAGTGTAATGTAATGTACTATGGAACATAAAGTGATGTGATATTTTGTAATGTAGTGTACATGGTGATGATGCACCTACAGGTCATTACATTAAAATAAAAAATGAAAACAGAGAAGCAAATAGCGTCTGCACAAAAATCGTAATGACAGAAGACAGCAAGAGATGTCAGAGAGAGCTATCCAATCACAGTGCTGATGGCAAGTGCTGAGTGCAATCACAGAGGCAGAGGAACTGATGCACATACACACACACAAAGCCACATACTCTATTATCCACATTAATTCGACATTGTATCAAAGCTGATCTGATTCAACACAAACTTGTATGCATGTTTTTGACTGTTATCATAGGGTTTGTTGATAAAACCTTCTTGAGGTTTTGGATGAATTACATCACTAACCTTCTCAATGTTTAATGAAAGTGTGTATTTGTGTAACACTCCCAACTCATAAAAGTTATAGAACAACTATGTATGTTTCAAATTAATGGGTTTTTCTCAGTGAATTAGTGACAGCTACCTTAACATTAATCAGCACTGCAATGATGTGGCAGTAAAAGTGTATAGCATCCATAAAAGACTCTGTTCAGCAACGATGCACTGGTAGATGCCATCAATCGACAAAATAAATCACCATGCTAAATTAAAGAGATGAGAGGGACTGTTATTGTTGGGTTTGGAATTTTGAACCACAAGCGTTCAAAGAAACATCATGCGGTTCCTGGAATATCTAATGAAACTCAAGTCTCGCGAAACACAAGTTTCTACATTGCCAGAAGGCAGACCTAACAGGACTTGGATCTTCTCCAGGTGTTGCAATTAGAATGGGAGGACATATCTTTACAATCTTTGTATTTTTTCAAAGATGGCAGATATTTTTCTGGCTTTCTCAAAATATGGCTTCACAAAATGCTGCTGGATTTGTAGGTTATAATCTTGACTTTCAGATATAATTGTGTGTTTACAACTCCCACCAAGTAGTGAATAGTAGCTCCTCTTTATGCATTACCCATATGTTTAGGGGAGCAGTCGACACAAATGTAAGGTTACAGACTAGAAGATGATTCACTAAATAGATGAATGACCAAAACGAAACAAATACATATTCAACATTACAATTAGTTAAAGCCCAAACATACATCTGCTGGCTCCGCCTACTCTATTGGCAGGACTTACTGCTTCACTGGTGCTGTACGTATGTATGTATGTACGTATGTATGTATGTATGTATGTATGTATGTATGTATGTATGTATAGGCAGATGCACAGATGAATTCCCATGAGCCATGGACAAGAGGTCGACCGATATATCGATCGGCCGATAAATCAGGCCAATTCTTGTGTCTGTGTCTGGATGGCTGTGACGTTTACCTCCCCGATTTGATGGGCTCGTGTTGCATAATATCGGTCATGTGGCATGGCAATCCACTTCCTTGTTTCGCGCATGCCCCGTATGCACGAACGGTCACAAATGGTCTAAATGAATGTTCAGTGACCAGCATCTCAGGTGGTTCCCTGTTTCTGCGTAGTGGAGGAAGTGTCGTTAAATAGCGCTGTGCTGCAGCAAATCAGCATAAATAGCCTGTGGCTTCTTGCAGATTATAGCCTCAGTCACAGTATCTCCTGTGAGTTGCTTCTCCGTCAACCGCACCAACAGCAGCAGACGCACATGTCTGTCTAGCTATCGCGTGAGTCACGGGAGGCGTTTTTTAAAAACTTTATTTAACAAAGTATGTGCTTGTTACGCCGTTCAGCTGGATACTAAATGATGCTGTTAAGTTCAGGAATGTTGTGCATCCACTTGTTATTATTAGTGTGACATTTTAGCATGCAAATAAAGCGAAGAACTTCTACACATCGGCCCTAAAAATCTGCCCCAAAAAATGGGCAGCACATATCGGCCATCAGCCGACCCAGACCTCGAAACATCGGCATCTGCTATTGAAGAACCAATATCGGTCGATCTCGACCATGGACCCTGACTTTAACTGCTTCACAGCGATAGCGTGCACAAAAAGTATGTATAAACAAGGTATAGACAGGGTGGGTCTGGGCAGAACATGGGTAAACTGACAGGCAGACAGACAGACATATGACCTGCGAATGGCTGCGGAGCCATTTGTAAAGCCTCGCCTTTTATTGGTTTCGGTTTAAGCCCGATCTTTCAGTCTACACACTGGTCTCATTTAGTCCGACCCATGCTAGGTGTGGCACAGTGGCAGGCGAGAGGAAACCAAAACCAAATGGGCCTTGGGCTTGGCCCCTCAGCTGAAGCCGCTGTTGGTCCCTCCAGGAGCTGGCTGCTGTCGAGTGGCTGCCCAGTAAGAAAGGCTACATAGGCGTGGTCGGCCACACAGCTCACCGCTGTGCAGCCAGCCACACTGTACACTGACTGGCAGAGGGTCAGTGCCGTAGCCTAACATGCACAGAGGGCTTCATGGGATGTTGGTGAGGCCAGTTGTGTGTGTGTGTGTGTGTGTGTGTGTGTGTGTGTGTGTTACTGTTTCTTAATGAAGAAAGACACCGCTGGCAAAACAGATCAAGTGAGAGGAGGACAAGGAAGGGAGGGGGCACAGCGGGTGCACTGTGTCACTGCCGCTGGAGGTTTGGAGCACTAAGAAAACAAGCTCCACGAGCAAACTTCATGCAGCGATCGGTGAACATGCTTTCTGGGAGGAGGAGGAGGAGGAGGCGACTGAGCGCCCTGCCAGCCCTGAGATTGAAACCAGAGCGCTTGGGTTTGTTGACTTTCTCGTAAGAAGGCAACAGCCACGCCAGCTCCGTTTTAATTCACATGGCTACTTTGCATGAGAGGTGTTGAAAGCGTGCCATTTAGTAACTTTGTAAATGAGCCATTTGTTTTCATTTCACACTCGGTGTGCATGTGCTCGTGTATGTTTTCGCTCCCCAGTGTGTTGTACGTAGAAAAATGTAAATATCTTTCATGACAGTCAGTCACAAATAATATACAGTACCTATATGCTTTTCCCCAAAATACAATATAGTATTACACAAAGGTGACAGTTGTGCTGATATTGTTACTATGTTTGGGTTAAATAGTATAGTGCTAGAGTATTGTCATCTGTGTCTTCAGTCTATTTAAAGCTACAGGCACACTGTTCCACTGCACGCACAATAACTAAACAACGCCACTCAAGCATGTCTGCATTCTGACTGATGGCATTAACAACGTGTTTTGTTGTGACATGTTCACACACTTGAACACACATGAACCGTCGATGAAACCCGGATCGGTCTCAGCTACAACACAAGGACACAAGTCATATCATTGATCGAATATTCTAAAGGAAGGACAATAGCCAGTTTTACTCACAGGACAAAGGCCAGGACACGGATTCATCCAAGGCGACATCTCTCACAAACAAACTGGTTGATTTTGATGTACCAAATTAAGTTTTCCAATTTCAGTGTGCCTTTAATTGAAATTTAATTGTCATCACACCCAGTGTGCGACAGGATACCATGACACTGGATCTCCTCTATTTAGGCGGAAGCAGCAAGGAAGTCACTGAAGAAACCTGCATGTCCCCGAAACATACCCAAAACAAGCCAATGCCTTAAAATGGAAAGCAGCAGTTGCGTTAAGCTGGAATGTTTACAAAAGTATATTCGTCACCACTAATCACTGGTATATATGCACACAGGCCACAAGCAGACCCACACACAACAGTAGAGAAACATAGGGGCATCATATGGTTCGAAAGCAAGCGGATGACATCAGCGGGGTCTACCACAAAGTGCAGTGATACAGTGAGTCCTGTTTTGTGAAAATTCAGAATCACTGGTGACTGCTGAGTTTGTGTGGGCTAAATAGGGTCAGAGTCACTGGGAGTCTTGTTTTTGGTTAAATAGAAAAAACAGGTCTTTACTTCAAGTGTGAGAATACAAACATCTATCAGTCATGATATATAGCACAAGACATCAATATAAAATCTATATAATAGAATTACACCACTGACCATTGTGCTCTTTTCTTTGCTTTACTTGCTTTTACCATCACACACATTCATTTCTAATAGACTAAACAGTTTATATATATATATATATACATATATATATACATATATATACATATATGTATATATATATTTCCTGCATGTGTGTCAATATTTTACACTTAAAATTTTACACTTTTTACACTTTTACACTTTTCTATCCTTATAAATATAACTTATTATTTATAAATATCCATAGTGTAAAGTTTGTCATATTCACTGAAGAATCTTGTCTATAAAACTTATGACCTGGATGTAACAGATACCATATCTCTCAAGCACAGCTGAACACATACATATGTTTTACAGATACATATATTTTAGGCAGTAATATATGATATTGTTCTTGGCTTAAAGTTGTTGCAGTTAAAATGCTATTTTTTAAAACAATTCAAACAAAATGTGCACTCTGCACATCTTCCATTA
The DNA here is from genome assembly GCA_016785345.1 of Trinectes maculatus. Lineage (NCBI taxonomy): Eukaryota > Metazoa > Chordata > Actinopteri > Pleuronectiformes > Achiridae > Trinectes > Trinectes maculatus. The sequence goes on along the minus strand of JAFBJQ010001910.1, from coordinate 18,228 downwards.
ATATCCAGATATCATGTTGATGGCAGGTTAGGGTGGGCTACTTCTGAGTGTGGGATGATGGACTTGGAGGCTTTTCAAGAAAAGAATCTAGCCAGGAATCCTACTTGACAAATGGCAGCAAGATGTTTTCATGATATTAAAGTGATAGTTTCTTCTGAAACACAGACTAACATCAATAGATTTTACCCAAATTGCATAATAAGTTTTTTTTAGGTTTTGAAAATGAATAATAAAATAAAATAATTGTGTTTTACACAGACCAACAATCCATGTTAATTAAACTTTATCCTGCTAAGATGTGACGACTGTCTTAAAATGAATTTTAAGTCCCCTTATTGTTCTATAGATTTGTCAAGATACAAATTAGTTATAAAAATGATTTATAAGTTGGCATGTCACATGCACACAGTACACATAGTGCTGTGCAAAAGTTTTTTCTGTTCCTTTGAGTGTATAGTCAATGGTTCTTCCACCTTCTTTTATTGGAGAGAAAGTAAAGCAAGACCTTGGCCTCGTGTCTTTGGTGAAGTGTTTACTCTGTGTCTGAGCAATTATGACAAATTTACTGGAGATGAGCACTGACATTATTGGCTTCATTCTGGATACAAACCGAGAGAGTATCCCATTGATGTGGACCTTGAAATGGTTTCCCTGAGACCGTTTCTTCCTCCGACCTTATATTATATTATGTTATCCTGGTGGGCCAGAGTGTACTAACCAGTGTATGACTGCAACAGAGGACCATCCTGTCAGGCCAACTTTCTGTCTGCAGCTTTAGAGTTACACTGCCTGCCTTTAGCTTAACCCTACAACCTGAGGGAGAGGAGGAGAGGCTTGTAGCGGTCGCCAGGATAGCCTTCCTATCACTTAACACTGTGTAGAAATATCACTTGTCATATATGTTAAGTATAAACATGATCACATAGACAATTTCTTTTCCAAAATAGAAAAGAAAAACTCCATCTAAAGAAAGAACTGTAAATATAGATAGTTAGGGCTGGTCGAGGTCCATCTCTGATCAGCTCTTAGTTAAGCTGCCATAGGCCTAGACAGTCGGGGGACATTTAGACCTTATCCTTCTCTTCCTCTGTCTGCTTTCCCTCCTTCCATCTACATCATATTATTATATCTATGTCTTATTAATGCACTGTCTCCTGGAGGTTTCTGCGTTTTTTTCCTCTGTTAAAATGTTTTTTTGGCAGTTTTTCCTCGCCCTTGTTGAGGGTGTAGGTCAGAGGTCAGAAGATGTCATACCCTGTTCTCCTTGTTAAAGCCCTATGAGGCAAATTGCAATTTGTGAATATGGGCTATACAAATAAAATTTGATTGATTGATTGAATATATTACATTTATTACTGAGTATTTTTGTCTGAAGATTTAAAAAGATTTTTTTTTAAAAAAGAAGATTTAAAAGTCAGACTCAATTAAATCATAAGGCCCAGAGCAATGCAGTTTGGTTCCACCCCACTATAAATCAAAATGTGATTAATTAACTCACCTGCCACTTTCTAAGCAAACCCACACCTTTAGGTCTTTTCTCTCCGTATAGGAAATGCCCCCATAAAATATAACAAAAGGGGAAATATACTAATTTAAAGAGACTTAATATATTGCTGATGTTGCTCTAAAGGCCTAGAAGGCCCTAAGGGCTCTGTACTGCTCTGGTGAATACAACTATACAAATCTAGATCTAGACCTGAAGAATGTTCTACGTCTGGCACATTTCTATAGAGTCATTTTTGTAGACATAAGAGAAACATTGGTGCAAGAAAACTCAAAGCCCCCAAACAGCAATGCAATCAGTGTTAGATGACAGTCTGGCAGATAAGGCTTATGTAAATATTGTCTGAGTATATTTAGATTGTCATGTTGAATGAAGGTACCAGCATACAGCAAGCTTCAGTGTTTGTGTAAACCTGGTGGAAGGTAAAGCATGAAAGCCCTACACAGAGCTTTTATGCTTTAACGACTTTGTTTCGTGTCGGTGACGTGACTCTTCAAAGTCCCTCTGCTTGCCAAAACATGACTGACACTTGTTGAAATGGACACGTGAAATATTTTCCTTCCCGAGTAATATCGCACACTCTCCTCCACGTGCAGGACCAAGTAGGACTGCTGACCTACTTTTACACCGCTCAGGAAAACTTATGATAAGCTGGAGAAGACGTGTCCAGGCTTATGAAGAAGCACACCATCGAAATGTAACCAACATCCATGCGATGGCTTTTCTAACTGACTATTCACAACTCTTCAAAAAGTTAAAATACAACCACTTGGCCAAACACATATATCTGATCATATTAAAGTTAGCGTGAACTGAGTTTCCTGGAACAGTCTGAAGTCTCCAGCAGGTAGTTTACCATGAAATGCACTTATAATTCAGGGGATCAGGGAAAACATGAAGAAGAAAGGTAATAGTAGGATGAATAAAATAATCAAACAGTGGTTACATTGAATAGATTATGAATCATTGCCATTTCCAAATTGAATGACTAATGGATTATTCAATTCATCTCGTGTCAGCTCTTTTCATGACAGTAATTCAGAGTCTTGTAAGCGCGATGTCGATGGGAGGAGATCCCTCTGTGCACACAGTGAACTCATTAACAAGCCTGATGTGGCCTAATGACACCAACATAGTATCTCACGAGATGATCGGAACCCGCGCCTGGCCTTCAGCGCCGTCCAGTTTGACCTGCCACGAAAAGCTAAATACTTCTCATCATCACATCATAGAAATCCAATCTGTTTACATTTCCAACTGTGTGAAAGAGCAGCCATTATCAGTCATTTCTAATCAAATGTTGGCTGCAGCTCTGTGGCTGGATGGGGATGGAGTGGGTGTGTGTGAGTGCAGTGCTGGTTTTCAGCCCTCGGTGGCCTGTGCACAAAAGAAGCCTCACTTTTTCCAAAGTCATGGTAAAATTCAGAGGTGACATCCGGTTGTGTTGTGTAACTTACTGCAGCTATATAGGAATCAAGCTCTAGTTACAGTCAATGTTTTTTTTTCTGTGTGATCGTTTTTTTTTAAGTGAATCGACTCACATTTGTGTCAAAACCGCGAGCTGCATGAGGGCAAACAATGAAGCAATCATTAGCAGACTGATTAGTTGAACCTGCAGACTGTATTCCTGTGTGTGTTTCCTCAGGCCAAAAGGGTTGTATTTTCTGTTGTTGCATCACCTTGAATGGAAAATGTGGCCTAATTTCCTGAAAATCTCCTTCTGTTTCCTGTCTTTTTTTTGCTTGTGTTGCATGAAGTCACTCCAGATTTGATGTGCTGATATCATCCACCCCCGAGTTCTGTAACATCCAGTTTTTAGATTAGAAGCCGATTCGGTCACGGTCAGGAATATTTATAGTGTTTCTATGTTTATATAATATTTATGTGAAAAGGAGTCAGGGCTTTATTCCCTTATCAGTCTCATTATATTTGTTTGCACTGGCGTCATTTTTGTGTTTTTCTGACCACTGCATGACCACACTCGCCATGATCAGAATGGCCATACACATTACACACATAGATGTGATTATGGTTATTTGATCAGATTTGAAGAAAAAGGGGCTTCTGGAAATGGGTCCATTGCTAATTTGAAAATGCATTTTAAATGCATGTTTACATTAGCACAAGTCTGAAACTGGAAAACATCCTTGCGCAAGAAAAAAAATTAAATTAAAACATTCATTCAGTCAGTAGGCTACAGAATACCTTGTTATTGGAGTTCACATTTTGAAAATAATGTAAAACTACTATAAAATAGGGATGATCATTAGTTTATAGAATCAGCACAGCCAATGTCCTGTGACAGTGCTGTCCACAAACTGAGTGACTGAGCAGCAAACTACTACATCCAGTCAGAATGAGTCATTCACATGAATCATGTACACTGGATGTGACAATACCCTGAACAGCGTCCCATTGAAACCTGCTGTCACATCACATCCTTTTTCTCCAATCAGAATGGAGATGATCGCATCATCAACTTCCTGTGTACAACTCGAACAGTATAACTTAACGTTAACATCCAGCCAAAGTCAAAGTATTTTGAGCAATTTGTACATTTTTGAACCAGCACATCCACACACACTTAGTCGGCACATTTCTGACTCATGGAGAATTTCCTGCCAGTTGTTTCCTTCAATTTTTATGTGGCAAAACCACATTAACCAAAATATTAGAAAAAAAACACCACAATGCATTGTTATTCACTTTAACTAGATATGTTCAGTGTGATCATTCACACAATAACCTTTCAACAAAAAAGCAACTGAAGACAGAATACACAGCTAAATACTGTTTTGTAATTAGAAGTGGAACATCTGAGAAGTAAAGAGGAGTCACTGATGCTGGTATTATTTTGAAAACAGCTTTACATTTCTATTTTACCAGGAATTGCGAGTGCAGACGTGCAGAGCCAGAACTTACAGTGCACATGCTCAGTCAGTGAGAAGCTGCTTCATGGTCACCACGTCCTGTCGAAGTCATCATCTCTAACGTGCAGTAACATGTTGGAGCTTCACAGCCTCTGCTCACTGAGGGTTAAAATCGCTCTTCTCCATTCGCCCTCTGACAGTTTCTATAGGTTTAACGAGGCAAAGCCAGGCCACTACCCCCTGCCATGACCCCAACACAGGAACATAAAGAGTGTGTCCTGGTCACATGCGAGCAGGCCTCCATAACAGACTTCCAACACTCGTCCAACACAGCCTGTTTGACCTAACACAAGAGGCTGTGGCATCAACACGTTATTCACTGCATCCAACCACATCAATGCAATCAGAGGGTGACCAGAAAGCACCAGTGCTACACACATGCAGAGATGAAAGAGCCGCCTGGTTCCCTGTGGTGCAAACACCAGCCACTGGAAAAAGTCTTCATGCGTGAGTATTTTTTCAATCATCGGTCCTGAGTGTTTTAAAAAGGCAGAAAGACAAAACCACTACAAAGCAGATCTGAATCTTCAGAATAGCTTTTTTTTTTGGACTTGAAACGTTGTTGTCCAGCTAATTTCAGTGTATCATCTGATGGCTGTGCTTTTCAGGGTGCTTTCCAAACAGGCCTCTGTACTCGTCCTCCGGTCTGGAGCGTAATCCCAAACCTCTGGCTTTGTCTCGGAATTAATGCATCTCAGCCGCTGTAGTTCGTTTAGTCTTTTCCTCTGCAGTTCCTTTCATATGCTCAGTGGGGCCTTGGACCCGACCCAGCACAGGAAGCTGGACGTCTTGTGTCCACCTTTCATGTGAGTCCAGGCAACAGGGAAAGGACATGACACACACACACACACACACACACACGCACACACACACACACACACACACACACATACACATGCAAAAGGCAGAAAGAAACACAAAAACTGAGAGAGAACAAGAAATAAAAATACAAGAATCGATTTCACTGAGGTTTCAGTTTTGTAAAAAGTAAAAAGTATATACACACACACACACACACACATATATAAACTCTGTGTCCCAACACTTGCTATCTAAGGGCACTTTTAATGTCGAATATTATACACTGAGACCTACACTACACTACACTAACATGGCACTCTGACATGAAAATAGGATCTTCTGAATTTATATCGCCTTTCAATTCCTTCTCCTTGCTCCTCTCTAATCCCTGTTGTGGTTTCTACACCACTCAATCACATTCCCTTCCCGTTGCTTTTCAACAATGCCTCAGCTCTGTGATGACAACCACAGATGTGCCTTCATAAATCCTCTTTGGCCTGAAGATAGAAGTCAGGGTTCACTCAGGGAAGTTCACTGGAGATCCATGTTTCAAAGGAACAACACATTAGCATGTCCATACAGAATAGAATAGAATAGAATAGAATAGAATAGAATAGAATAGAATAGAATAGAATAGAATAGAATAGGGGACAGATGATATTTCATGTCTCTGTATCGAGAAGATGGTCCTGAGTGTGGGCTGTGTGGAGTTAATGTGACCATAAATATACTGTGTGCTGTGATCGAGGCTGTAGTCAAAGTCATACTATTGAGGAATCGGACCATGTTCTATTTACATTACGGAGCTCCGTCTCATTTTATCATACCTTGATTGGCCCCAACGATGAAATTGTCTAAAAGTAAGATTTTGCGTATGTGATTTTATAATTTGGTTTTAGAAATGTTTAAACAACTGGTCCAGCCTATGGTGAGGTATACGCCCACCCCCATCATCTTCTGAGGTCTGTAAGAGCCTTGCTCTGTGTGCGTGTATTATTCTGCTTCACAATCTGGTTTAGGGTGGGAAATATTTCTATGCCAAGAGAAGTGTTCACCTACGGGGATGTCTGCAAGGAGAGACGCCAATTTGGCAGCCTTGTTAAAGGGAACAAAGGCCGACTGGCCAATTAATCTGCAAACAGGGACACATTATTGAAACTGTAAAAGTTTAGTTCACATTTACCAGACACAGAGACTCATTATTGTGACTTTTCTGTGACTCAGTAGGCCAACATTCACTTGCTTTTTCACTCTGATCACGCTTTTGTCTGACAAACAGGCAGGACATATGCATCTTTACATTTTATGACTGTTCGTCATCAACCCAGCGACACTGAGGTAGAATTAGCCAAAAGCGTTGTATAGCTCATGTGTAGGTCATTGATGCATATTACACAGATTTCCTCAGATTCATTTGTAAGAAACAGGTTTGCAGTTTGTATAAATGTGGTTATTTTGCAAAGGGTTGAAACACATTTGAAACTTTTCGCTTCCAGCAGCTTCTGCTTTTCTCTCTCTTGGCTGTGAAGCACTTGAACACATCCATCTTTCTGTCTCCCTCCTGGTTGCAATCTCTTTAACACCTCTTTAACGCCACCTGTGACTAATTCCACCTCTAGCACTCTCCCACTTATTTGAACCCCGCCCATTGGTTGGCCTGCTGCTCGATGGCCTGCTAGTTTGGCTGCGGATTCCTCCACATTTTGCAGTACATCATTGAAGGATCTGTCAGGTTTACAGTTTGCCATAAACGCTGGACAGTATAGCAGTGTACAACTTAAAGAGTCTCTGGGTCATTCAATCAAACCGGACTCGACCGGACCGAGTGGGAACATCTGCTTCCACCAGTTGAGTTAAGATTGGAGGTAAATGTGGAAAGTGGGAAACCAGAGAAGAAAAGCAGAAGATCAGAACAAGTTGTGAAATGTTACTGATAATGTTATTGATAATGTTATTAATAATAACAGCACCAGTAAGAGCTGCAACAAATCATAATATAAATCATTTCAGTAGTAATGCCAGCAATAAATTAGGATAACAACAACCACAATAATTATTACTGTAATAATAACAACAATAATAAATAAGAGAAACAAGATTATTAATTATTAATTATTAATGTAGGTGCATTACTGCCATCGCATTGTGCCCCATTCGTCATCGTCGTTACAATCAGCAAGGAGGTGCTGGGCACCCGTTCTACCCTGGACCCCCAAGGGATCATTAGTTACAGTAGTCTGCACTTAACATAATGCAATTAACAAAACAAAATCATTCTGTAGCTTGTCTTAGTCCACTAACATGGATGCATCTTAATGCCTGTGCCTGTGCTGCAGAAGAAGAGATGTGTATGTGTGCATATACAGTCCATGCGTCTTGTTGTCGGTCTGTTTGCTCAAGGACAAACTCTGACACCCACACAAGTAGAAATCAGTGTTTACGTGTAGGTGCGTGTTTGTGTTCAGCACATACTGTACATCATATTGACTAAAAGACAAGGGGGCGTAAAAAAGAAAGGTTCCCATGGATGTGCCGCAAGCTCCACGATGCCCTCAGTGTGTTTGGTTGCTCCTGTCAAGCTAATGAGGTGAGTGAGTGAGGGCGGCCTGGTGGAGGCAGAGGTCAGCCAACAGCCAGTGCTGCCTGTGACGCAGCTACACTGAGACCAGACTGCAGCTCTGGTCAAGGCACAGACCCCCACACCCCACGCCCCCGGCATGGCTTGGCACACAGCATGCCCATCTGCCACACATGAACAAATACAGATTTACACTCATGTACAGTATGTGTGGGCAAGTTGTCCATTTAAAACGCATGAATATTGGAACACACGCGCACACACACACACACACACACACACACACACTGTTTGGAGAGATTCCCCTCTAGCCCCCGCAAGACCAGCATGATGGCAAACCGCCCCAACCAGCTGTGAGTAGAGCGTGCAGAATGGATGCTTAAGTGCATGCATCAATATGAGCAATTGTGTTAATTATGGGTGTTGTGCGGCTGATGCTGCTGTATTTCCTGGACATGGTTCCAGCTATTGGGTCATTCTCACAGACCCAAGCCCAGTCTGTTTACAATTTAAATTTCTGTTTCAATTTTTGAATTTTGTTGAATGCAGTTCATATAGGATGGGCTTGTCTGTTTAGTTCATATATAACTTTTAAGAGTTCTGTACAATTCAGTAATCTCTAGCCCTTATTTTGGCGGGCAGTCTTATTGTCATCCTGCAGTGTTCGGGGGAACATGTGCTGTGCAGTGACACCCAACTCCTCTGCAGAATTGCAGCTCTGAGCTGAAAATGAGTCGCTGCACCTGCTGGATGTTGCAGCTGTGGCTGCGTGTCCACAGAAATGGAGAAAGCTCAAAGGTCTTCACCTTTCCTCCTCTCCATCTCCTCTGCAGCCCCTCCCCTCCCCTCAGCCCCCCATCTAACCCTTCAACCCCCCGGGGAAGTGTAGCATTACTAGGGTCACACGTGTATATATCAACACACGCACATGCACACAGCTGAGGGTGATTGGATGCGGAGGTCAAGGTCAGAGAGCAGATGGGACGTTCTTTCATGACCTTGTGGGGACAACAGGAACTTGATTAGCCCTCTGCTGGCTCCGCCCCCTCTCTAACTACAACCACCCGCCTCTGCACTCATTCATTAGGATACTTAGACATAGTCTCCAGAAATTGATCCCATTTTCTGTTACTTTGCAAACTGCTGTCCTTTAATACTAATTATTATACAGGTTTCATCTTGTCACATTGTTTTTCTTTACACTTTTATTTTGGTGAAACCAGCTACAGCCGCAGCAGCACACACCATGCAGACACCCTCAACTCACAGCCCCTCTGGTTTTGATTTGGGGCGGACGCTTATGATATGATTGATTATTCTATCCTTATTGGTATTGTCTGAGGAACTGAGAGAAGAGAGATGTGCAGCTTGTTAACGTAATGAAACACTGAGAGGATCAGTTGGTTTACTGCGGTGGGAGCCAGAGGCCGAGCCAGCAAGTGGTTTGGGTTCATGTCAGGGTCTCTTCACTCACAGCGTAAAGTGCAAATGTGACAATGACGCCAGTTTCCATCGCGGGTGACAAGCCTCTTCCTCATCTAATTTATGAGGAATTGTCCTAGGAGCAGGTGCCACAAGCTGTTACTGGACCCTCTTGTTCACCATATGTACGTTAGATTATGTGAAAGAATAAATCTTATTGAATGACATTTCCTCTCAGCATCGCTGCTCGCCTTAATCCGGCCTCGCAGCATGAGATGAAGCTGCACGCCTTTGAGAGCTGAGCCCAGATGTTGAAGCAATTTCGCTTTGAGCTGATTTTTGAGTGTTGATGTGACTGTGACACGCAACCTGCATGGATTCTTACAAATGACCAGATACCATATGACGTGTGTGCATTCGCACACTTCAAAACGTGTATCTGACCTTCATGCAGATGTGATTCAAACCGATAAGACTGGGCCCTGCAGTCGCTCGACAAAACTCGACATAACACAACGGCGCTGACAGACAGAGACAGACACGTGCACTGGAACACAACAATTGCAGGAAGTGCTCAGCTCAGAGAAGAAGGAAGAACCCAATACCAGTCACTTACAGTTGATTGTACCCTTCCACACGGGCACACACACACACACACACACACACACACCAGCAGTACCACCAGGCAAATGCATCTGCCAGCAGAGATCCAGCCTGAGTGAGCAAACACTTTCCCAGAGATATCACTGACGTACATGTGTGAGCAAACACACACACACACACACACACACACATACACGCACACACGCAAACTGACGTCAGGCCAGTACTGTTTGGTTTTCATTGTTTTCATTTCTTGTGGGATTGCCTGTTTATTTTAGCAGTCTCTCAGTGGGAAGCCAACACTGGTCCAGTCAGCTGTGCAACCCTGAAGACTGCCCCCTCACTACATAACGTCAGGGTGTCAGGATGTCCACACATAAATAACTGCATCCACCATCATCATTTGTGTATCTTCAGCATAATCACATGCACAACCATTCAGTCTGTCAGAGCAGGAATATAAACAAAGTCAAGAAATCTAGACTTTAACAGTACAGCTGGAGCCTTCCACTCTGACACTGGACACAAATCACTTTAACTTCAAATATTCCAAATCCAAAATCAATTGTGTGTGTAACGAATGTAACTGCACACCATCCAGTGTTTCTCCACTGGTAGCATGTGAGAAAATATTGGGGGATCATCAATAATAATTTCTTGGGAATCATGATTATATACCAAACTTAATCCTTCAAGCAAAGTAGTGGTATTAATGTCCCAAATGCCATGGTAATCCATAACATACATTTATGTAATGTGTAGTCATTTATGACTAGGTGCTTGAATCCATCTGCAATAATCTTAAGAGACAAATGTGATTCAGTACACAGGTGCTGCATTTCTGAGCCGTTTCTAAACATCAAATTAACCAAAGCCGCTTTTAAAAATTCCGAAACACAATAAACGGAGAAGGTCAAAGGTCTTGGGGGTCAGAGGGCACTGATTAATCATGGTAGCGCACCGACCTGGTTCACCATTCCTTTCTTGTGGTCTGTGTTTACTTTGTCATTCCCCTCCAAGGCTTAGCACCGCACTTTTGCAGAGCAGGTGCGAGGGGGTGCTGAGTAAGCTGAACGTGGATGGGTGGGGGTCGGTCTGGGATGACGACCGAATCCCTCCATCCTGCCTTCCTGACCTGCAATCAAAGCCCTGACTTTAGGAGGGTGGGGGGGCACATGGCCACATGCTCCTCATCCACCTGCATACTGACAGGCAGACAAGCCATGTCACAACAATCCCAAACTTCCCTGTGCCCCAGCCCAACCTTAGCCGCACCCCTCCCCACCACAGCTAACCCATGGTGACCCCTGCAGCCATCTGTTCCAGGGCTCTGGGACGTGTTGATTGGCCAGGGGGAGTGGGGTGAGTGGTGGGGCTGGGCTAAGGATGGGAACTAAAGAGCTTGAGGGGAATTTGTACACAAAGTAGGTAGGATGGGGTTCAGAGTGACACATTACCCTGATTATTTGTACGACAGCAGTTTGAACACACTGTTTCCTTGCACTAATGTTTTCGACCGGACATTTTGTTATACACGCACACACATACACACACACACGCACACACACCAGTCATTTACAACAGCTTGGCAGGAAGCTGGCTAATGTTACGGTGTCATATCCATCCCTGCCTGCTGTCCTCCATGGATGGAGCCATCAGTGTTGGGGTAAGACCCGACAGGAGCACTCCATATACTGTTACACACAACCAAGCACATCGTTAAGAAAACAAAAATGTTGATTGGTCATTTCATTATTTGTAGAAAACCTATGCGAGCGCCCTGATTTCAAGTTACTGTAAGCGAGTCCTGTTTTACTTCAGACGCCGTGGTTCAAGACATTTCAAGTCGCAGATGTTGGTATGTTACAAGAAAATGTCACGAGTGATTTCGAGAATGAAACAAAAGAACGTGTTAAGTATTACATCAGCAGCTGCAGATAATAAGAACCTGCTGGTGGGTGTGTGTGGCCTCTGGAAGACAGGGCTCCATGTCCAGAGTGGTCCCACCAGTCCAACAGCATGTCCACACAGGCGACGTCTCCGCTGCCCTTTGCACTCCTACTCGAATCATTACACGTATCTTGACTTTTAATCTCGGCATCTGTTTTTTGTGTGACGTTATTTGTGTAACCACTGTGATTGTTTATTGGGCTCTGAAATCATCTCTCAGAGCCCAGTAATCTTTATTATTATGTCAAAATCATCTTTATCATTATTATTATTATTATTATTATTGTTATTACAGTAAAAAAAAACGGCTCATATCGAAAAGCCGTTGTTCTTCTGCATAAATCATGACATTTTAACCTTTTGTTCTCATAAGCTGGCGGTGCGTAACGCTGGCTGAGCCCCGAGGTCTGAGAACAGTTAAAACTAGAGGAACGTCGGCCTCGAGCCTGTCACCATCCTGACTGTTATTAGCTGCAGCAGGTGTCAGACTAAGCAGATCAGCACCGGTCAGGTTCAGGAGGTCTGTGCAGTACACAGTGAACGTTGTCCAGACAACAACAACAACAACAACACACTCCCTAACACATGTGACAATCTCACTGTATAGAGAAGAATGACAGCAATCGTTCTCTGTGTTGTGTTTTGCAGCTTTTTGCAATGATGTGTCGATACTCAACATATAATACAGTAATTCTATTATTCTGATATAAATGTTGTGTATATTTTATCTTTGTTATTAGTTGGGGTTTTTCTTTATTGCCTTGGCCAAAGTAATGATTTCATTGTGCCTAAATGTACCTCGGGAACCTCAGTCTGAAACCTCAGTTTGACTTTCATATGCAGGTGGATATTCATCACTGTCACTTTTTGGGCTGTTTGTTGTTGTGTAACCAGGCTCAGACCACGAGTTAATCCACAGAATGTGGCAACCTCAGCTTTAATGTAGTCAAAGTGGATGGTGGCCATAGATCTATGTCAAAGCCCATCACACTCATCGCACCGCACAGGGAAGTTGCAGCAAGGTTCACCACCATGCCAAGGTCCATCCTGTGACCTCCAGTGATGAGTAGGTGGTGAGCAGTATTTGGAGCCAGATGACAGAGGAGACACTGACAGTGTGGGGAACAGCTGTATGGTCACGTTGCTGCTGCTCCGTCAGCACCAAACACCAAACACTTCCCACAACGCTGCTCTTTAATTCCTCTGCCATGACCAATGAGAGCTATTAAAGTCTCAACCTTGTCACACATCCACCACTAATCCTGTGAGCGGTGTGGACGGAGCGGGAGCCAAACCCTGCTGGATCTGTAGAGCGAGGCAGTTCAACAGGTCACCGGCCCGTCACAGAGGAACCATACAGAACAACCATTCATGCTCACATTCACATTCACACCTACAGTCAGTTTAGTCTCCAGACAACCCGACCTCAGTATGCATCTCTCTGGACTGTCTTTGGATGAAGCTGGGGGAAAAAAAGCTGACATTGGAAAACATGCCACACAGAAAGACCCCCTCTGGGGTTCACCACTCGAGGCCACTTGTTGCTAACCTGTGCTGCCTCCTTATCAAACTGAGAAACACTCATCTCTCTGTGTATTTTCTTCAACACTCTTCTCTTCTCCTCTGCTCTTGACTCTCTCCTCACACTTTCCCTGCAGCTCCAGTCTGGGGCCACGCCGCTGCCTTTATGGTGGTCTTGGCTCCTCTGACCCTGACACACTCTCTGGCTTTGGAGACTGACGTCCTGGTGCCGATGGCACTGACTCATGGGAGGCTGATGTGGAAACAGTAGGGTTCTCTCCGCAGCCTGAGGCAATGAGGCACAGAGGCTGAATAGATGGCCTGCCACCTATTGCCTCATCCATCAGAGAGAACCACTTCCACATTCTGGATGGGAGCGCTGCTGATTTAGTGCCATTCCCTGCTGCTGCCTTCCTGAGCTTCTGCACACACTGCAAATTACATGAACCATGTCTGATGCACAATCATTTACTGCTCCCAGAAGTAAACAGCAGCAAAAATATCCAAATACCATTAACTGATCTTTCAACCGTACAGCACTTCATTAAATACTATGAATGCAAACTACTGTATGTACATCTTTGTTATATGTTTTCTCCTTTTTTGCTTGATTGTGTATTGTGGCATTATAAAAGCTGCAATTAACTAATTTGAGCTAACTCAGCAATTTTACTACTTACGATTACTACTGTGATGGATTCTCAGCAAACCTGATCAGCTGAGGGTCAAAGTCAAGTTCAATTCAAACATGACCTAAGATAAAAGATCAAGTGAGATAAGGGTCAGCAAAATATTCTCGATCATAAAGAATGATATCACATGGAAAGTGATGTCATGCAGTCGCAGTCACAACTAATTCTGAAACTGATGTCACGCATAAGTTCAAAAGTGCATTGGATGCGGAGATTCTTTTAGTAATCTCTGCATCCTACAGGAACATAGACACAACCTGACACTTACATAGGTTGAAAAATAATTCATAATCAAATGGTTGCACTGACATCAGCATGAAGCCACAATTAAATTACTGAATTGCAGAGTAGTGATGCAGAAATGACATCACGATTACATCCTGTTGAAATGGCATTATGTTTTGGTCTCCAAATATAAAGCCTCACAATCACTGGGGTGAAAGTGTTAGTAATAATTCTTCAAATTTGACAAGTGGAGCATTGAAAATAAGTCTCAAAGCCCCTGATGTAACCTGACTTCACTCGGCTGCGACTGGTTTTCATCAAAGCCATGGCTATTAGACAGCAAGACGACATTATTACTACTGAATGATGTGTATGAGCAACATCGACTTTGTTATTTATGGAAAGGAGACAGACACATCACGTGGCAGATCCAGAAAAAGCGAAGCCAGTCACGTATTGGTCCTTTTGCAATAACATCCTGGAGCTGGTGTTTTCAGTGAAAGTCTTGAGTCAGGGAGATGATGTGGGCAGCTCAGGAGGGTCTTTGTTGTCCAGCTGGTGACAGCTCTCTGATGGTTTTGCCTTTGAGGCGCCAAAATGGAAACATTTGGATTAGGAGTGAGTCACATGTACCGGTCACAGAAAGGACTCATGCATATACAGTATGAGTGTGCGCATGAACACACACTGGTGCACGCGTCCAAAAGGGATACATGCTGCATTTGTATTTGTTAGTTCAACAATTGGCCACAAACATCAAGAACATAACCTTTTCACACAATGACAACCATGCAAAAAACAATCCAAGTTGTACGTCTTTATCCCTTTTTTAGGTTCAGACATATTTTTCATGGTCAATGGGAGAACACGCTTCTCGAAGGCCATTGTGCAAATGACTGCATCTTCGTCGACACAAGAAATGTTCTACTCGTCCATGCTGCATTATCTGTCAGTAGGACGATCACAGTACAGCATATACATTTGCATTCTGCTTTGAAGGTTTTACACTCCATCTGGCAAATGTAAACTGACTTCCCTGTGCATCCAGTTGGAGGCAGGAGGCCTGGCAGTCTTGCTCCAAATGGTGACATGTTTCCATGTGTCGCAACAGGCTGGTGCAAGAAACGCGACACCTGTTGCTCTGGTCCAATTACTGCCCCCTGCCAAACAGATCTACTATTGATTTCCCCATTTTTCACCTAGTAAGTAAGTGAGTTGGTAAAGTCAGTGGAGTGAATTTCAGTGGCACCATGGGAACTTGAATGCAGCATTGCAGATCTTAGTTTTGTAGCCTTCTTCAGGTCTGCGGCTGAGCTCTGCAGAAAGCTACATCAGCCTCCTGACCTTGGCTCATAATCTCAGCTGTGAGCCAGGACAGGTTGGTGCCATTTGCAATCACATGCAACCAGCTGAATTAACAACAGGCGGACTCTAGTCAAGGTGTAGCGACATGGAGAGAAATGATCGAGAGAACTGGGAGAAATCTGAGAACATAACATTTGAGTGTTATTGCCAGTTCAGGATTTTCACGGTGGCCACAAGGATCAATGCTGCCATGTGCCATCAATTAGGCCTTTTTCCACTTAAAGAAAATACATGTTTTGTGGCCACAGGTTACGTCCGTGCCAGCAAATTTTAGTTTCACAATGCATGACTTTGCTTTTTAACCCGGGGGTACAGACTTCTACTGTCTTATTTCGCTGCCACTTTTCCAGGCCCTAGAACCAAAGCTGGCCCTGTTGTATCTGGGGCTCCACATTTCTTCAGAGACTATTGGAAACAATGCTGCAGACATTTGATTCATGATTGGTTCTAATCAGTCAAGACTCCACAATCAGTGGCGACTGCAGTGCATCTCTAAGCCTCACTGTCAGTCACAGTTTCACCTCATGAGCCATTCAAGCAAAGACATGCACGCACTGACCTTTCACCAGTGCTGTTTCATGTTTGAATTTAAATACAACTAAGCAACCAGTGACAACGTAGACAATCTGCTTCCTGTTTACACTCGTGCATGACCACGTGTGCGTTCAGGGGTGTTAGTAAGGAAGGAGATTATTTTACTCATATGGAGCTAAAATGCTCTTCTGCACAGAAATCATTTTAGTTTACTAAAACAATTGAAACTTTACTAAAATAACTATTGATTCATTCAGATGCTATTGCAACTACAGACCTTTTACTATACAACAAACATCTGTATAACACACACGTACAGTAAACACAACCAAAGTGTACAAGTGTACACCGTCATATTCGGTTATCTGGTAATAAAAGACCTTGACAGACGCTTCACAGTGTCATTTGATGACTAGCTAAGTTACATTATTTTATTTCCATGTAATTAAATTAAAGGCCTGCTTCCTTATCCCCTGCTCTGATGAAATTCCCGGCCACTTCATAGAAAATGGTCCAAAAATGTAAAAGAAATTATAACAATTAACCCTTCTGCCCACAAACAGACCATCTAATTGTCATCTGGACCCCCAGTGGAGAACCAATGACCATTTACCAAAGTTTCCACAGTTCTATTCCATGATATGGGTAAGAGGAAAAGATGGTAATCTTCCTCTCAGGAAGAATTACACATGACTTCCAGTGGTTTTGTTATATATTCCCATGAACTAAAGGTTACTGTGTTTTGTTTTGTTTGGTTTTGGAAAGTGGTATGAAGAGATTAATGTTAAGGACTAATTTCAAAACAGACTTTGGATCAACAGCTTTTAATGTCACTGGCAGTTTTTTGCCCTGTTTGAAGTCTATGCATGATTTGCAATATAAACAGGCAATATAATAACTAGGTCCACCTAAAAACAACATACAGTTTGTTTTTAAATAAAAACAGAGATATAATAATAAAAAAAGAGACTGACCATCGTAAATAAAGGGCAAATGTCAACAAGTTGGACAAGTTGTTAATGTCAAAAACTACTCTGTGGGTTTGTTTTGTCTGGAAAGGAAACACTGACATCTAGCGGCCAATCAGTGTATTACAGATAGACACAAATCACTACATAAATAGACTACGGTACTTCTGCTAGAAGTAGTAGTAGTAGTAGTAGTAGTAGTAATAGTAGTCGTGCTGCTGCTACTACTGCTACTGCATAACTAAAATGGTGATGTGCTGTATACTGTATACCCCAACTAACCATATAATCTTGACAAACAAAACAGAGATTTTGAATGTTTTTAACAACTCTATTTTTTAATAACTCGATTGCCCCATCTATCATAGTGAACATCACCGCTGCAGTCTACATTACATTCTAAATCCTGCTATATATACACATTAAAATGTGTTATTTACATTTTAAATGGGATTTTCTCAGTCTGTAGTTTTTATAATGTTTCTTTGTGTGAGACTACTTCAGAGATATTTGAAGTAGTGAGATATTTCAGAGCTTCTTAGAGCATCTCTGTTTCTAAAAACCTCCTCAGCTTTTATGTCTGTTGTTCAATGTGTTTGCAGTTCTTCAGACAGGGAAAAGAGCCATCTGATGACTTCACTAAAATAAAATGAATGACAAAACTCAGGGCAATGTTTATAGTATCACAGTCCTGCAGCCTGCTCGTTTTAAACGTCTGCATTTTTTCATAACTGGATTAAGCTGGTGAGGGGACAGATAATTGCTGTCCATAAAACTTTATTACAACAATTTCCAACCTTTAGAGAGTAATGCAATGATGTCATAAGACTGCACTACCACTGATCCTGGTAACTGAAGCTAGAGTCTAGAGTGGTCAAACTTTTGGGCTCGATGGGCCACATTTGGGTTTTGAAACGGACTGGCCGGCCAAACCATTATTAAATGAGTATTGACACGGCCTGGCTCAAAAGCCATATCAAAAAGGAGGAGGAACACAGTTTTTTAAAGTTAACAAAGGAAAGTTTCATTTATTGCAACAAACCAAATAACTAAACTGAATGTGCAACAAAGGAATAACTGTGGGGTGTCCTCAGGAAGCAAGAGAGAGAGTGAGAGGAAGGCAGGGCTTAAATAA
>JAFBJQ010001902.1:96089-119318 GCA_016785345.1 Trinectes maculatus | reverse complement strand
GCAAATTATAATTCGAATATTTTATTTTATTATGTTCATAGTTGAGTTCATATGGTTACTTGTTACCACTGTTCTAAAATTGTTTTAAAAATACAAACGGCTTTTAGAGCCCACAACTTGCAGTGCAGTGTCTTGGTCTCATTACTTACCCCATGCTTCCAGAGTCGAACCTTACTGGTCTAATAGTTCCTTAGCTTGTTATTAATATAATATTAGGATATTAATCAATAGTGCTACACATATAAATATTCACATCCCCCGTGGCTCTGGTCGTGGAGGTGGTGTTGCTGCCATCTATAACTCTAATTTATCAATTACTCCCAAACCCAAACTTAACTTTAACTCATTTGAAAGCCTTGTTCTCAGTTTATCCCAGCCAACATGGAAAACATTGCAGCCAGTTCTATTTGTGGTAGTTTACCGTGCTCCTGGGCCTTATTCTGAGTTTTTGACAGAATTCTCAGAGTTTCTATCTAATTTAGTCCTTAAAACAGACAAAGTCATTATAGTCGGTGACTTTAATATTCATGTGGACAATGAAAGTGACAGCCTAACCGCTCCATTTAATTCAATATTAGACTCTGTTGGTTTCAGTCAATGTGTAAACCAACCAACCCACTGCTTTAACCACACCCTTGACTTTGTTCTTACATATGGCATCAATATTGAACAATTGTTAGTACTTCCACAAAATCCCCTTTTATCAGATCATAGCTTATTAACCTTTGAGGTTTTATTATTGGACCACAGGCCTTTAACCAAAATCTCTCTGTCAAGATGCCTGACTGACAATGCTGTGGCTAAATTTAAGGAAATTATTCCATAACGTTGAAGTCACTACCACAGCCTCATGAAGCAGAGTCCATAACTGGTTTTAATTCTTCCCAGATCGATAATTTTGTCAATAGCAGAACAGAATCATTACGATCAGCTCTTGACTCGATTGCGCCCCTTAAGAAAAAACTCATCAAACAAAACAAACAAGCGTCCTGGTATAATTCTGACACTCACAAGCTAAAACAGGTGTGAAGAAAATTAGAAAGAAAGTGGCGCTCCACCAACCATGAGGAGACCTACATAGCCTGGATAAACAGCTTTAAAGCTTAAAAGAAGGCACTCTGCAATGCCAGAGCTGCCTATTACTCATCATTAATTGAAGACAACAAACATAATCCAAGGTTTCTTTTCAGCACTGTAGCCAGGCTGACTGGCTAATCACTCCCCCCACCTGCCCCTTATCCTCACTATCCACCATCCAAACCTCATCTTTTTTCACAATATTGTCATTAAACAATCACAGTTCCTATCTTCTAACTGCCCCTGTGTGTGCTTCTTGCTCCCAAACACTATTTGTCATACCAAGGGCAGACCAGGCTAGGGGGTTGTAAAGAAGACTTGATAGGTTCACTGGGTAGGTTGCCAGATGAAAGAAATCAAAATAACTCAAAATAGGAACACTGAGAAAGCAAACCAAAAAGAAAAATCTGACGATGGAGTAATAGGAACACAAGATGGTGTGTCCCGTGCAGCCATCAAAGGCAGTGCCTGGCTTTGACACAAAATAAGAATGTGTGGACAGTGGAAGATTTTCCTATTGTACCATCAGCTTCTCCATCTTTTTTCCATTCATATGACAGTTGGGTTTTAACATCCCTTGTGTTTTTAACACATGTACTGCTAGATTTAAACATGCATACTTTGCATAATTTTTTTTCACTGTTACTTGTTATTATTGCTGTTCAAAACTGATGCTCAGTAACCACAATGCATCCACCAATCACCAGTGTTTCTAGGGGATGGAAGGACATATACATCTACAGCATTTAGAGGAGACTTACATGAGTCTCTCCTGGAGGTTTCTGCGTTTTTTTCCCCTGAAAGGGTTTTTTGGCAGTTTTTCCTCACCCTTGTTGAGGGTGTATGTCAGAGGATGTCGCAGCCTGTACACTTTGTTAAAGCCCTATGAGGCAAATTGCAATTTGTGAATATGGACTATACAAATAAAATTTGATTGATTGATTGGTTGAGAACAAACCAAAAGGCATATACGGTAAATACAGAAAGTCAACAGAAAACCAAATCCCTGTGAACAGCAAAAAAGTAAAAATGTCAATAGATGTTCTTGGATTTGAAGAGTGTGTTATAACCGGTGGAGTTGGCACTGTTGGCATGGAGGCTACAGTCCTCCACAGTGTCCACAAGTTGAATCCCACCCTATTTTAAGCTGTCCAATAAAAGCAAAAAGCAAGGGTCTTGATCAGTGAGGTAACCAAACAGACCAACAGATCAATAAAACTAGAAAGGAATACCATATCTTCCTGACTACCAAGAATAATAATATTGTCCATCATAATTTTTTAACTTCCCCAATCTTTGTAAGGTAAGTAGAACAATGACAACATTTTTATTTGATAATACAGTGGGCACCATTGTCTTTTTTGACAACGAGATGGTACCAATGCCAGTTGGTATCACTGAAAAGCCCTAAATGTCCTCTTTAGATTGCAAAATGAATGAATTCACTAGTATGCATTGGGTGGGAGATATTCAGGTTTACAAATGTCCTCTACAGAGGACAAATATAACTGGAAGTCAGGAGGATAGTCCATTAGTCAGGTCTTTATGCTAATGAGCAAATGAGAACCTGCTTTAAATTTTCTTTTTCTGTGGTCCCATTAATGAGGCGGGTGTAAAAACCTTAGAGAGAGTCACAAGTGTGGCATCCCTCTCTCAGGATGGAAAGATGTGCAATAGATACAGCGCATCAGCAAAATATAAGAAAATCGTAGTACACTGGAGATCACAATTTGAGAACATTCTATGAATCTTGAAACTTTGTCTTGTCTTCTGCCGCTTATCCATGTCCAGGTCGCGGGAGCAGTAGTCTCAGCAACGACATCCAGACACTTCTCAACCCAGCCACTTACACTAGTTCTTCTGGGGGGACCCACATGCGCTCCCAAGCCAGCTGGGAGATATAATCTTGCCAGCGTGTCCTAGGCCTACCCCGGGGTCTTCTCCCAGTGAGACATGCCCAGAACATCTCCCAAGTCCAGGAGGCATCCTGACCAGGCGATCTTATTCTTTCGGTCACTACCCAAAGCTCATTACCATAGGTAAGGGTTGAAACAAAGACTGACCAGTAATTTGAGAGTGACCGTCTGTCAATCTCCCGCTACCTTCTCCCCTCACTCGTGAACCAGACCCCAAGATACTTAAACTCCTCCACTTGGAACAGTGTCTCCTCTCAGACCCGGAGTGGGCAATCCATCCTTTTCCAGTCAAGAACCATGGTTTCAGACTTAGAGGTGCTGATCCTCATCCCAGCCACTTCACACTTGGTTTCGAACTGTCCCAGCAAAAGCCGTAGGTCATTTCTTGATGAAGCTAAAAGTACCACGTCATCTGCAAAAAGCAGAGACAAGATCCTCAAGTCACCAAATACAACTCCCTCCGACACTTTGCTGACCCTAGAAATTCTGTTCATATAAGTTATGAACAGAACCAGTGACAAAAGGCAGCCCTGTCAGAGGCCAACTCCCCGGGAACGTATCCAATGTCAGAAAAGACAGGACAGGACTGGTTCAGCAAACTCCCATGACCCCTCCCGCAATAGAGCAAGGGTATAGAGCTGATCCGCTGTTCCACAACGAAAACCACATTGCTCCTCCTGTAACTAATGTTCTACAATCAGACGTACCCTTCTCTCCAGTACCCTAGAATATACTTTACCAGGAAGGCTGAGGAGTGTAATCCCCCGGTAGTTGGAACACACCCTCTGGTCCCCTTTCTTGAAGATGGGGATCCCCACCCCAGTCTGCCACTCCAGAGGCACCATTCCCGATGTCCATGCAATGTTGCCATGCAGCCAACAACACCCAGAGCCTTAAAGAACTCAGGACGAATCCCACCCTCGGGGCACTGCCACTGCGCAGCTTGTTGACTGCTGCAACAACGTCACCCCCAGTGATTAGAGTGTCCACCTCCAAGTCCCCAGACTCTGTCTCCTCTTCGGAGTACATGCTGGTGGGATTGAGGAGATCCCCAAAGTATTCCTTCCATGTCCAATGATGTCCTCAGTTGAGGTTAACAGCACCCCATTACCACTGTAAACAGTGTGGGTTGGATGCTGTTTCCCCCTCCAGAGTCGCCGGATGGCTTGCCAGAACCTCTTGGGGGCTGTCTGAAAGTCTTCCTCCATGGTCTCACCAAACTTTTCCCACCCCCAGGTTTTTGCTTCCCTGACTGCCTGAGCTGCGGACCACTTGGCCCGCCGGTAGATGTCAGCTGCATCAGGAGTCCCACAGAACAGCAATCACCTATAAGATGCCTTCTTCAGCTTGACAGCAACCCTCACCTCTGTTGTCCACCAACAGGTTCTGGGATTCCCGCCACGACTTGCCCCAACAACCTTGCAACCACAACTCTGAACAGCCGCTTCAGCGATGGCAGCCTGGAATATTGACCATTCAGTCTCAATCTCCATCACTGCCCCCGGGACATGATCAAAGCTCTGCCGGAGGTGGGAGTCGAAGATCACTGGGACAGGGTCCTCAGCCAGACGTTCCCAGCAGACCCTTACATTCCATATGGGTCTCCATGGTCTGTCCGGCCATCTAATCCAACTCAGGTGACCAGCTGGCAGCTCTGCTCCTCTCTTCACCCAAGTGTCCAAAACATACGGCCTCAGATTGGCTGATACAACAACATAGTTGATTATCGACCATCAGCCTAAGGAGTGTCAGGTGCACTTGTGGACATCCTTATGTTTGAACATTGTGTTCGTTATGGTCAGACTGTGACGAGCACAGAAATCCAATAACTGAACACCACTCAAGTTCAGATCAGGGAGGCCGTTCCTCCCAATCACACCTCTCCACATCTCATTGTCGTTGCCCATGTGTGCATTGAAGTCCCCTAGTAGGACAGTGGAGTTCCCAGTAGGGAGACCTTCCAGTGTCCTTCCCAGACTCTCCAGTTTGGTGCAAAAGCACAAGCAAAGACAGTACCCGTACCTTTCGTCCCCCGTGGAAAATTCCAACACACAGCTAGAGAGTCAGGGTGACCCTCTCACCTGGGTCAACTCCAGCATAGAAGAAGGTCCATCCCGTCTCAAGGATTTTTGTGTGTTGAGATGAGGCCAACTATATCTAGCCGGAATCTCTCAATCTCTCATAGTCTGCTCCTATGGATTTTTGGAATTGTGAGTAAACCTGCGTTCTGACAGCAGAGTGCTCTAGTAGGATGATATGGGATTATTACATTCTGTAGGTATGTTGGTGCCATACCATTTAGAGCTTTGTATGTGAGTAGAATGATTTTGAATTCGATTCTAAATTTCACAGGGAGCCAGTGCAGTGAGGCTCGTATGCGGGAGATATGATCGCTTCTCTTGGCTCTGGTCAATACACCTGCAGCAGCATTTTGAACAAGCTGCAGGCTCTTTAAGGACTTACTGCTGCAGCCTGATAGTAATGCGTTACAGTAGTCAAGCCTGGACGTGACAAAGGCGTGGATTAATTTTTCGGCATCTTTAAGAGACAGGATATGTCTGATTTTTGCGATATTGCGGAGATGAAAAAAGGCAGTTCTCGAGGTCTGTTTTATGTGAGAATCGAGTGATAAATCATAATCAAATATAACTCCCAGATTCCTGGCAGTTTCATTGGGAGCAAGGACAATGCCATCTAGACTGGCTATATCATTAGATAATGACTCTCTAAGGTGTCTAGGGCCAAGTACTATAACTTCAGTTTTGTCCACATTTAATGGCTCATTGAGGTTTTAATGTCTTTTAGATATGCTTCCAGTTTAAGTAGTTGATTAGTTTCGTGTGGTTTCATTGAAATATACAACTGAGTGTCATCTGCATAACAATGGAAATTTACAGGGTGTTTTCTAATAATGTTTCCTAATGGCAGCATGTATAACATAAATAACATGGGCAAAGCACAGAGCCCTGAGGAACTCCATAGTTGACCTGTGTGCATTGTGACAACTTATCATTAATTTGTATAAATTGATGTCTGTTTGATAAATAGGAGTTAAACCAATTTAGTGTTCGAGCCTAAGAAGAAGGATGTGGGGGTCAACAGTATCAAAAGTTGCACTAAGATCTAACCAGGACAGAGATAAATCCTTTATCTGAAGCCATGAGAAGGTTGTTTGAGACTTTTGCTGTCTCAGTGCTATGATGAACTCTGAACCCTGGCTGAAAGTCCTCATATAAACTATTGGTGTGAAGAAAATCATTTAACTGATTGGCAACAGAAATTGTAGGTTCTGCGGTGTCCACTGTATATATGAATTAAGTATATAACTTTTTGCCAGAGGTGTACAAATCTGATGAGAGTATATAGATTTTCTTTCAAATTAAATGCTGAATTAATAAGAATGAATGTACACACAGACTTTTTGCTTGTTCAGACTCACTAATGTGACATGATGTCAACTGTCAATGTCTACATCATAGATATTTCTGTATGTACACCATTGAGTCAGTCTGTGTGTGTGTGTGTGTGTGTGTGTGTGTGTGTGTGTGTGTGTGTGTGTGTGTGTGTGTGTGTGTGTGTGTGTGTGCGTGCGTGCGTGTGTGTGGACAATTTGTCTATCTATTTTCATTATTCTGTCACTTTACATGCACTAGAACTGGATACAGATTCAAACAGCTCTGATATGTAAACAGTCTACAACAGGCAGTAGCAGAGTCCACCACAATAAACACCCCACTAATAGCTCACAGCAGAAATGCAACTTAGCCATGTTAACTAGAGCAAAATATGACTAACTTACATAGCTGGAAATGCTGCCATAGCTATGCAGTAAAGGTGATTTCCCCATTCTTTTCAATTTTATTTGTGTGCGCGACAACAGAGATATTTGTGGTCAGACTCCATTACATTGCTTGCAAACCATTATATGCTCAGCTTCCAGACTGACCTAGCATCTCTGAAGGTTAAGATTCTGAAGTATGGGCTATATACCAAGACAGGCCAGGTGACATTACATTGTTTAGAACTGTGTATGATGAGATATGCAGCTATGTTGTGGGGTGCAGATCTTTGCCTGTGATTGGGGTTCATTAGATTTTAATGAGTCGAGACAGGAATCAGAAACCTTCTGCAATTTTTTGTGTTTCTGTCTCTGTGTTTACCTCTCCCTATCTTTTTGTGTGTGTTTCTTATGCTTTTCTCCCATTTCTTATGAGAGAAATGTTCAGAATAAGGGTTAACTGGGGAAAGCTATATCCAGCTGTGGACATTGGGGAGGTAACTCAATGTAATGTCCCCAAAATGTGACTTATGACAACATGTGTGTGTGTGTGTCTGTGTGTGTGTGTGTGTGCGTGTGTGTGTGTGTGTGTGTGTGTGTTAGTGAGTGAGTGAGTTTGAGAGAGAGAGAGAGAAAGAGAGAGTATTAATCTCCTCAATATTGCCTCCATGAAATTGACATTTGGCAGTAATTGTGTAGTGACAGCGATCTGTTCTGTCCTGCACTCATATTGGATGAGGATATTAGAGACACCCAGTCTCAGACCAGTCCCAGTGGTTAACATCGCAAATATAACAGCAAAACACATTCCCACAGTTTCATCAAGGATGGGGAATGGAATGGAGAATGGAATGAGGAAGAGATAGATAGATTTGGATTTTCTGAAAACCATTAGACAGAAAACAGTTTGGAAAGAAACAATGAGAGAACCAAAGGAATGTTGATATAATTGGTGGGTTTTCACACTCAATATTGCCTTCTTCGGGAGTACACTAACATATTTTAACAACAAAATATTTTTTGTGTAATTCTCTGATCTGATCACACTGTAATGGTTGATGCTATTTGCCACAGCGTAATCTCAGGTCCAAACATTGTTCCTCTTGTCCAGGTCCAGGTCTTGTCCAAAGTATGAGATCATTAACATTTTCTCAGAACTAATCCTATCTGTACTTACTAACAGTTATAGGCTTTCGTAATACTACAAATGGTAGTTCAGTATGCTCAGGCACATGTGTACATCAGTAACCTGTGCACACCTGACCTAATGTGTGCTTCAGGAGGAGCAGCAGTCAGTAGTCTCTTCCTCACCTACACTCATGAGCATGAACATTAAACATAGATGAACTCGTTAATGGAAAGCAACCCCCCTTCAGTTCATCTGTCTCTTCACTACAATAGACTGTTGCACTGGCCACATTACTGCTGATGATTCACCATTCTGCATGGTGATCTTCTGCTCCAAGACCTGGTGACTGTTGAACTGCTGAGGTTACCAGTAGTCAAACATCCTGTTTGTGATGAAAATCATTACAAGGGCTACCTTTGCCAGAGTCCACCATCCAAAATCATTCAATCGATCAAATTTTGTTTTTATAGCCGATAGGGCTTTAACAAAGAGTACAGGGTATGACATACTCTGACCTCTGACCTACACCCTCAACAAGGGTGAGGAAAAAAAAAACCTTTTAACAGAGGAAAAAAACGCAGAAACCTCCAGGAAAGACTCATGTGAGGGATCCCACTCCCAGGGATGGACAGAAGTGCAATAGATGCCACGTGTACACAACACATCAGAAAAAAGTCAAACATTGTTTGACTTTTTTCTATGTGGATTGAGACACGCAGAGACATCTGTCTCTTTGTGTTCCCTTCCACCTCAAAGCACCTTGGGCAGCCCTAACCTACAGACATTCCCCCACTGATTAAACCTAATAATTAGCGCTGTGTGTGTGTGTGTGTGTGTGTGTGTGTGTGTGTGTGTGTGTGTGTGTGTGTGTGCGCGCGTGCATGCACCTGTGTGTGTAAGTGAGATTTTTATCATAGTTTTGAGGACATCCTATTCTTCTCCAATCATCAGCCAGCTCCCTGTGGGTAAACACTAATTAAAATCAATAGTCTCCTCAGACTGACACTGAAGATTCAGCTGCAATGAAGCAGAACAAACAATACGCTTTGTTTAATTTCACTGTTTTACAGGTATTAGTCTTTGCATAGAAAAGCAAAGAAGAAAAAACAGAGAGGTAAATGCACCAGGTATTGACATAATGCAACTGCTGCTTGCAGTTTAAATCCAAATCTGTGGGTGTCAGGGTTAATAAAGCTAGTGAAGTCTTTGTTAAGCTGACAGAGTGATGGTGGTTAAGGAGAGAATAAAGGCGGGTGTAGAAGGTCACAGGGACATTGTTGACCTGATGATGTGATCAAAATAAACACAAAGATCTTTTGTATATACACAATAGCCATCAGTACTGTGTTACATCACCTCATTGCTGTGGACAGTACATATTACACTCTTAAGAGTCTGAATGTACTTGCAGAGGCCACTTCTTGTGCAACAGATCATAGTATGTCATTTACCCTCAACACAGTTGACACATAACATTAAAAAACTTGCCCAGTCTGTCAGGGGCCCAAAATGTTGATAAATTGGCAACAAATTGATTTCTATCTTTCAAATGGATTTTCAGTAGTCGCTAAGTTTGAATCTATAGTAGTGGTGGAATTAGGCATGGGTGACATTGACTATCACCCAAAGCAGCATCATTGCTGGGCAGCATGGAGAGCTACCGTGACAGTGGAGGTGCAGGAGGGTACAGACAGTGAATGTTTGCCCTGGGCGCCACACAACCCTGAACCACTACTGCTGCACTGTAGCGTGCATTAAGGGACATTTTGTCAGGATATGGTTTGTAGATTGGACCCCAAAGCAGAGACTGAGTCAGGCAGGTTGACATGAAGCTGTAGTTTATTGTCCGGAAAAGCAAAAACAAGCCAAAACTCAAATCCAAAAACCACAAGGAGAAAACAAGAGGTGGTAGAGGTGAACTACCCAACACATGGAACCATCTGGCAAACAAGTAGAGAAGAGACCAGGCTTATATAGAGCAGGAGATGATGCCTCGTCTGCTGCTAATTGGGAGACCAGCCAGGCCTCCTGCCACACACCTGCTCTCAATGATGAACAGAAAGGGGTGAGAGGGGGAAGAACACAAAACAACCATAACACATTTATTTCCACCTCATTCAGGTCCCTATAACTCAGGTGGGTTTTGTGGTATATGGCAGCTGTACTAAGGTCATGCCATATTGGCTTTATGTACGAACATATGGTAGAACACAGAAAGTGAAAGCCTGATTTGAACTATATGGAAAAAGAATTTGACTAAGAGTTGTAATCATGCAGTCTATATACTTTTTCAATTCACCATGATCATCATTATCATGCTAGACCCAATTCCACATTGCAGATGCCCCAGTTAACTAGGTAAATGTATTATTACAAACACATATATATGTCATCTCTTGAAAGCTTCTGACAGCAAACACAGACAATCGCATCTGTTGTAAGTGCACTCAGTCAAAGTAACAGCACTGCAACCTGGGTCCTTCTAATACTATGACCTTTTCCAGTGTGCCACCTCAAATTTGATATTGTACTTAAAATGATGTCTCCAGGCTATGCAACAAGTTCACACCATAATTGCACTCGGCAGCCAGATTTTCCTAGTAGATGGAGGTGTTCAGCACATTAGTTCTACATGCAGGGCGTTTCAGTCCGATAAGAATAGAAATGTGATGGAAAAAAGAAGAACTTGTAGTATTTCTCCCATGGCCATGTCCATTTAGAAAGTAATTAATCCATAAACAAACAATGGAAACATACGATGGACATAACCATCAAAATTTAGGCTGATAAGTAAACAGTTAAGAATTAACTAGAACAAGAGGAATAATATTGTCAGCGTGTGGTGGCCTCTTGCACTTTGTTTGTATAGCTGATGTGTTAATAGCAGGATGGGTGTAGGTGATAGCAGTGTAGTGGTGTTCAGTCCCTTCCCACATATTAGCAGCTGCTTTCTATCCATCCATCACACACAGCCACTGTGCCTGCAGCACACCACCAAATAGACACATTTATCAAAGCCTCTGAAGATGGTAACACACACACACACACACACACACACACACACACAGATACACAGACATCACCAGCCAGACCTACATTAAATGCCTCGGTGGGATGGTTGGCAGTGCAACAAACTCACATAGACACATTTCACCCCCTCTCCCTAATAGTGGTGTGGTTGACAGAGTTTTATGTGATGAATTGTATGTCTCTCCAAGACTTCTCAAAGTTAATTTTCTAAACACTGCTGCCCATTGGAGAGTAGAGGAGATGACAGGAGACTGGTCAGTGTGTGTGTGTGTGTGTGTGTGTGTGTGAGAGAGAGAGAGAGAGAGAGAGAGAGATAGCATGTCGGTATCATTCAACTAGTTTTCTGTCTGCAGGCTTTTCCTTGTGCTAGTGGCTGTTGAGTGGTGTGCAATTATAAGCACAGCAGTAGCCACAGTTAGCTTGTGGTCTCTGGGATGGCCAGAGGATTATCAAACAGAGGGTGAAAAGGAAGACATTATAGATCTGTTATGTAGGACAAGGTGTTATTATCCCTTTCTGCATACTCAAGACTCTGTGGGTTATTAAGTGGGCGCCCTCCTTCGTCGATGTTTCGCTGATTGGCCCATGACACCTCCAGGGTTTGGCAGTGAGATCCGGCGTCCACAGCTGCAAGACACTGTGGCACCTGGTTGTGCCGCCAGGTTTACCGGCCTTGAGTGAGGCTGGCCTTGCAGCCCACAAGGATGCGCTTTAGTGTAGCTGGAGTTCTGGAGATCTTCCTCTTTTCCACTCCCTCCTACGTCATCCATTTCCCCTGCCTTGCCTGTGAAACAGCTTTTGCACACCTTGCTGCCTCCTCTTGGTCACGCACCTCCTGGATCACCAGCTTTCGTCTCTGGAACAAAGTAGCCTTATTCCAGGCTGGTGTGCTGACTCCAGTTCCAAGACCTCAGCCTCCCCTCAACGTTTAGGAGGCTGATATGGTGGAATTGGCTGATTTCTGATGAGTCGTTTTCCTTGGGGGTAAGGATTCCTCCAATATGTTAAAGATACTGGTCAACTTTTTTTGGCCTCAAAAATACCAATCTTGGCTCTGCTGGCAGTCTTAGGGGCTCTGATCTTCAGCAAACTGAATTAGACGATTGAGTGTATTTATTTATTTTTAGTAAAACAGACAAGACACAAGGTGAATTTTAGATGTTACCACAAATGTACAATTAAAAAACAAAATGTTTCTACAGACAGAATAATGAAAGCAAAGATTTAAACTTTTTGAATCTAATAGTCCAGAAAGGACCCCGCTAGACGTACGACAGAGTGCTTATTCAGCATCTCAAATACCTCTCTCTTTCTCTCTCTCTCTCTCTCTCTCTCACACACACACACATGCACACAATAATAATAATGAGGCAGCCAACTTGAAGTGTTTTCCTCTTTGTGTGTATGGTTGTGTGTGACGAAGTGTTGTCATTATCACCCTCTGACAAAAACCCTCTCTGACAGCAATTTCTAGAAATTATTTCAACAATGGAGTATGTCAAATATCAGCATTCACTAATTATCCTTATGCTAATTGATAGTTGATTAGTTTCTAAATGGGATGATCTTAATTAACAATAGGTTTGTGGGTACTGCTGGCAACAGGGCTGCCACAAAGGAAGTAATTGCTACATGTTGCTTGATGAACATGCCTTTTAACTACACAGCCTGTAATTCTATAACTGATAGGTTTGTTTCCAAACTGCAGATCCTTGGTACCACAAATAAAAATCTCTAACACCAAATAAATGGACAAAGTGCTGGGGTGCACTGCCTCATCACGTGTTTGTTATGGTAATACATAATCCAATAAAACGGTCATTATGTAACAATTACAATGTAATTGAACAATGTAAAATCACCACTTTTCGCTAACTCAACAGCCTAATGATTACTACTGTACCTGAAAATCACTGTCTGTCACTCATCCCACATACTTATGTATGTACATGTATAGAAATGAAAAACCCTTTTGCAGTAGATTACTGTTGCCATGGTGACAGCAGCACTTAGAAACACTTCACCGTGAGCTGCAGGATTCTCCCACTTTCAATTCTAAATAAGATGCTGTTGATGATTCCTAAATGTGTGCATGTATACCACTCTGTGTGAACACAGTTACAGCTAATATGTAGACAGTCAGACCTCTTATCCAGCCAGGACATCACTGTACTTAGTAATATGGTAGTGACGTACATTACGTTGCAAGTAATGTAGAATTTATTAACTGTACACTCTTCCACTTAAATTACTTACTGTAGTTGTTAAACTAATACATTGGTGCCAAAGACAGGACATGAACAATATTTACATTATTTTAAAGATGAAAAAAGTCACTTTGGTTAAGTACACTTAACCAAAATGTCTGGAAATCCACTGAAATCAATTTACGTATCTTGCCTAACCTACTATACATCTATCTGAGAAAAAGTATGAAAACAGCTCTGCCCTTGGTTAAGAGGATTAATTCACATACTATAGAAGAAAGTATGAGTATTTTGGATCATATTTGAATCATCGAAATAAAGCATTGTCAAGTTTAGAGGGAAAAATCACGATGTGATCATAGACATCTGATGCATGGCCATGGCAACAGAATGTACAGCATTTGGTAAAACATCAGAAGTCAAAGAGGCAGGAAAACAAAGGTATGATTTATAAAAACGTTGTAACAAATGCTTGTTATATCATCCAATGTGTTGTTTTTCTCTGATATGTGGAAGGATTAACTAACATAAAATGTACAGACTTAATGTCACCTTGGAGCCTAATTCTAAATTGTACTTGCAGTATTTATTTTTAACTTTGGTGACTCCTAGTGGTTGAACCAAAAGGGCCAAAGAAAAGCTCAGGACCATAAATATTCTTGGTCCAACTGTGTTGAATCTTGGATGTGTTCATATTTGTGTGTGCTTGTATTCAGTGGTCAGTGTGTCTATACATTGTGTCTTGATTGACCCAAGCCTTTAAATGGACTTTGGGAACTGCTCGTGGTGGCGTGGGGTGTGCTGTGATGGGGTCATAAACCGCAGAGTGGATACATTGTGTTGGGGAGATAAAAGATTCCACTGGACAGATCAATAGGCCATATCAGCCTGCTGTTAAATTACTGATAACACTATTTGCTTTATTTGCTTTTTTGTCTGTTGCTGCACTCTTGCCACATTTCTCTGCCTGGAGCTCTGATGTTATACTTGACAGCTGTGTGTGTGTGTGTGTGTTTGCGTGTGTGTATGTGAGCATAAAAGGGTAGAGTGGTGTTAATTGGTAGAGGGCTATGGAAAAAAGATTGTATGGTTTTGTTTTATCAGGTGGTGAGCACGCTCCATTTTAACCAGAGTAAACAGGGTTTCGTTCAAATAAGTTGCTTTACCGCTGGCTTACTGCTTTGTCAATAAAATGTTACAAATGTTTTAAGGCTTGGTTAATACAATGACTTCAAATCTCAAGTATAAATAGTTGAGAGAAATTGCCACTGAAAAGAGTGCACTGAGTATTAACAAATTACAAGTCAACTATGTTGTAGTGGTATGGTCTTTCCACCGTACTACCATCTCTGACCTGAGACACGGCAATCTGCCACCAAGTACTCCGAAATAAATACATGGACACCAGCAGCAGTACAGGGAACACAGGGGTCAGAAGGTCACTATAAGCCGTTTGGGGTACTCACAAGCTGTCTCTGTGCTTTGTCTCTGCAATCTCTTTGTCCCCTGTCTTGTCCTTCTTTCCAGTTCCTTCAGTTTGTTTCAATTTGTAACCATGGCGTTCTCCTTCCATACCTAGACTCTCTCCAGGTACAAGCGGTAAGGCTCTGGCCCGTTTACATATTTGTTAGTGACTTTTTTCTCAAGCCATTCTATATGCTACCAAGCGTCTCCGCTGATCTTGCACCCACCTAAAACATACCATGTCTGCTAGGAGATGTAGGCGTCTCCTGAACACAAGGAAAGTGTATCATTAAAAACCTCTGCACTACCTTTTCCTGCAGTTCTTTTTGTTTGTCTCTGTGTGTTTCCTTTCACAGAGTGATGTATTGCAATCCCCTTCTTTGTCCCATGTTCCTCCTGCCTCCCAATTCCATTGCCTTCTTTAAGCTTCTCACCATATCATTCCTCTGTGGTGGAGGAGCACTTTCTCCTCCTACTGGCCCTGGTTGCTAATCTGTGTTATGTTCTCCAGTTCCACTCTTTAAACACAGTCTGTCATAACTGTTGAGCTACATAGATGCAGCTGATTATGGCTATCATGTAGTCAATGTGTAGGCAGGAAGTAAGATATACTCAAAAATGTAAAAGCAACACAGTGGCAAAGCCAAACTGCATGTATCTATTATTATTATTATTATTACTATTGTTGTTGTTGTGTTTAATTATTATCATTGTGTTTCCATTGTGTTTAATGGCCATCAAGCCCATTCATGTTTCACAGGTATCGACAGTTTAGCTGAAATTCACTCTTGCAAGATGGTTCAGTGTGTGATTCAGCTTGTTTCTGAATGGGGTGAGAATGGAAGAGAAAAACATTTATACAGCTATAAAATTAACACACGTACAAATACAAAAAATGATGTGTATATGTATAAGATTATGTGTATGTGTATAAACGTATGTGTCTACGCCTGATTATCATCAGAGATGCATTACACCAATTTAAAAATAACTTGAAACTAAGAGCCACATCATTCATAAAACTACTTGAAGCAATTAATGGTTAACATTCAAAAGAATGTCTTTCTGAGGGTGTGTAAATTATATGCACAATACACACCTTCCCCATGTTCCTGTCCATAATATGTGGCTACAAGACAACAGCTTGCAATTTCATTATTACAAAGAGTGTGTGGGTTGGAGTGGTGGAGTGAAGATTTCCCTCTCTGTCCTTATAAATGTTGTCAAGTGGCCAGCTATGACCTGATAGCCGGCCACTGTGTGTGTGTGTGTGTGTGTGTGTGTGTGTGTGTAAGTTTGTGTGTGCATGTGTCTACCACCAGCAGTTAGGTGTATTTTATTGGAGTTAACACTAAGGTCAAATAAAGCAGATTTATTTCTGCGGATTACAAGCACTCTGCTATCCAGTCCATAAAACTAAAAAGCAATCACTGACAAACACACACACACACACACATGCACATGCGCATGCACACATGAGACATGTACACTAAGACACGGAAGGACTGTGCAGCAAATATATTATTGCTATTGTGTGAAAGAGCCAATCTGAAACTAAACAGTTATGTTTATCCATTTTAGCCCTCAGGTTTTTGGGGTTTGAAAGTTTTTTTGAAATTCAACTCTCATCATGCTTTAGTACTAACCACTGCACTCTATTTGTCTTAAAGTGATGAGCACGGAATCAAAATGAAACTCAAATACAATATAAGGACTTAAACACTGAGTACTTCAATACCGTATCTATGTACTCTGTAAGGGATACATGATCAGCCACGATGTTTAGGTAGGTGGTACACCTGAAAGTAACATCAAGACGAATGGCTGGATCCATGGATTCCCAACAGAAGATAGCACAAAACATCACACTGCCTCTTCCTACTAAACTTCTTCCCCTGGTGCATCCTGGTGCTTATGTAACATGATAGTCAATGTTATACACTAGTCAGTTTTCATAATGTGTTGGCTGGTAAATTAACATGCCTTAGTTTGACATACATTTTGGAGGAGCATGGAATAGTATGGAATATTTACATTTTCACATGGGCACCTGGATTCATTTATTCAACCTCAAATATGGTGCAAATTGGGTTTTGCAGCCCTTGTAAATTAATTTGACAATTTATTCAAACACTACACCTGAATTAGCTCCAGCTTCTCCAGTATTGACTCCTAAGCATATAAGTGGAATTCCAGAAAGATTTCAGAACAAACGCTGTACAGAGAATAGAACTGAACTAATGCTATGGACTACAAGTGAGTCTAACCAGTGGTCGACTTCACTCTACGCACAGTGGTAAGGATGCGGAAAAGCAATACTAGATAAGCCGCAGAATGATTAACTGATTAATTGATTAGCAGAAAATTAAAATGGCACCTCTGAGTTTTTGACTGAGCTGACTGGCTGCCATAACTTGGTTGCGGCTCACTGGTTTGTCAGGAGCTTGATTGTTCATAATATTGATCTGTTGGTCATTTGTGTGTGTGTGTGTGTGTGTTTAAGAGAGAGACGAGAGGAGAGAGAGAGAGAAGAGAAGAGAATGAGCAACAGAAACCCTGTATTGAAAAATGAAAAACACAGATGTGTGACATTTGACTATGTGCATTGGGATATGTCCAGGAAAGATGCGTTAAAGACTGTTAAAGCACACTATTTGTTTTTCTTCATTTTCAGAATAATTTGGGGAAAACAGTGGGGCTCAGTGGCACAGAAAAATTAGACATATAAGGCTGTCATACACACAGCTGTTCATTTGGTTTTTTTTGTGGGGCAGCGTTAGAAAAATATAGAATATCCACTGCATCCAATAATATTAATACTGCAAATTCAGTGAATAAAGCATAAATAATATAAAAATAAAAGAAAGAACATTAGCAAAGAGAAACACTGGGGGGCACACAGGAGAGCCGGAGATGGGCAGACAGTAGAGTTTAATGATTCCAGATGAGCTGAGTGGTCTGCCTGACAACTGAAATGAACAGGAATCAATAGTGAGAGCGTCTGTCTGCAGCAGATAAGACACACACATACAATGTTGACTATTAAAGACGACAGCTTGAGATATTACACTATTAGTTATGCTATTTTTAATCAGCTATCATATTTAATTAATTTTTTCAGGTCAGATGTTATCTGACTGTCTAACTGGGGGCACATTTTATGTGTGTTTGTGGGTGGCTGGGTGGTTGTGTGTGTGTGTGTGTGTGGGTGTGTGTGTGGGTGGCTGGGTGGATGTGTGTGTTGGGGGGGGCTGGGTGGGGGGGGGTTTGGGTGTGTGTGTGGGTGGCTGGGTGGATGTGTGTGTGTGTGTGTGTTGGGGTGGGGTGGGGGGGCTGGGGGGGTTGGTCGGGGTGTGTGGGGGAGTTCGTGCATGGGTGGGAGGATGGATGGATGGATAGGTCAAGTGGGTGTGAATAGAGGATGGGGAACTATTACTCCTGTAATGGGGAAGAGTAGGAGGACCCTTCCTTCTAATCCAAAAACACGGAACATGGAAAAGCTGCAAAAATTATGAGGAAGTCCATTTATGAAAAAGGGAGAAGGAAAAGAGGATTGAATTAAAGATGG
Organism: Trinectes maculatus; assembly: GCA_016785345.1. Taxonomy (NCBI): domain Eukaryota; kingdom Metazoa; phylum Chordata; class Actinopteri; order Pleuronectiformes; family Achiridae; genus Trinectes; species Trinectes maculatus. The sequence continues at coordinate 101,149 of JAFBJQ010001902.1, read as the reverse complement.
AAATTTATGCTTTAATCAAAATATAATGTTTTAAATTCCAGTATTTTTGGACTGATCTTCAGGATGACACTGACATTATATTCACACAAAAACATGTTGACCTACAAGAGGTACAATTAAAACATTTAAAATGCCTAATGTTTAATTGTGCTGTAATGTTGACATACTATATAAATCATAATAATTCATACTGTAACAGCGGACATATAACTGCAGTACATCTGCAAGGAATTTGTCCTGAATTGATGTTCAATAATATATCATTTGAGATGTAAGATTTTGCATTTTTCACATAATTGCGGAATAATGTATGAATCCATGCATTATTCAATGAATGACCAGCATAGTGTAGGGCTTAGGCTCCGGGTTAGCATATCTGGTTATTTAATTTCAGGTGTTCAATTATGGAATTATAAGCGAGTTAACTATAATTATTAGAATGGATGGATATGGATATGGAAAATAAAGCATAACATCTATGAGAGAAAGAACTTTTTCAAGCAAACCTGTGTGAACTGTGTCTCACAGTCCTCAAATAGTAAGTATCAGAGGTGGACAGTGAGATATAGTTTGGATAAATGTCCAGAGCAGACATAGTACTTGTGGAGATGGAAGCCTCTGTATCATCACCTCATTCTGACTAGCCATTAATGTTAGACCAGGCAGCTCAAGCTGCTAATTATAGTAATTATGATTCATTACTGGCTGAGATTAATTTAATAAAGAGGAGGTTGAGCAGAGCTCGTTAACCTTCATTAGAATAATTACAGACTCAAGACACATGGGCTCACTCTAACACACAGTGGTGAATGGTGAATGGTGAGAATGAGAGTCTTGGGAATTTTCCTACAGAGTCTTTTGGCACTCACTTTGACTGTGAGTAAATGTGTGTGTGTGTGTGTGTGTGTGTGTGTGTGTGTGTGTGTGTGTGTGTGTGTGTGTGTGTGTGTGTGTGTGTGCATGCACTTATGATATTCTAGTGACATTCCAGAATATATAACAATTTTTTTCTTCATATACATGTATTACTGCAAATTTGTCAACATTATTATTATTATTATTATTATTAGTAGTAGTAGTAGTAGTAGTAGTAGTAGTAGTAGTAGTGTATTAGTATTGGTACCAGTGTATTGGTATTAGTGGTAGCAGTAGTAGTAATAGTAGTAATGCTAATAGACCTTTAAAATTTCTGGAGAAAAATTCTGTCTCTTCTATCTAAGCTATCTAAATGTAGACAGAATGTGGACACAGTTCCGTGTAAACCTCACATATCATTCTTTGACTGAAGTAATATATGGTATGTATTTAATTTGACATGGCAGAAGTGGATGTATTCTCTTCATCTTGCATGCATATGAAACAATGCAAAGCCTAATAACAACAGTTCTCTCCTCTGCTCATCCTTCCTGTTGCAGTCTTTTTGTGGTGTTTTATCGTTTGCTTCCACTTCTGAAAATGCTAATATTTCCCAAGGTGAATAAGCTGCTGTGATATAAAGTTAATACATTGACTGTTTTTAAATAAGGCCATAAAGCCTCCCAGCAGAAGCAGGAAGTATATGAAATGGCTCGTAATGGGTTCAGCTCTCTGATTGGCTAATCATGTCTCATTATTTCAGTCATTATTTTGCTCAACTTTTAATTTCGTTCCCCTTAAGGATCATTGAGCAAGGCAATTACATGGAGCTGACCTTGTGTATTAAGGCCAGGGAGGAGGACAGGAAAGATGTCCCATGGCCTCTCTTTCTTTCTCATTTCTTCCACAACAATATAAAAAGAATGGCGCCAGAGCCTCATCACTGCTCCCTATCCTGTGGTCCAGATGAGAGGCAACGGAATATTAAGTCCCGAGCATTAGAATAAGCACGCTGTGTGTTAAATCAAAATCCAATTCTGTGCTCTATTATTTTCTGGCATTGTAATGACTGCCAAGGATTAGGAATCAATATTTCACTGCAGCGGGGACATTACCGGCTTTATTCAGGCCGTAATTGAGTTTTGAGTGGAGGCCTTGCCCTGGAATCTGCATCCGAGATAAGAGCTGCATTCATGTGGATGCACGAGGCGATCCTCCCCGCTGAACTTCCACAGTAACTTCCCGCACAAAGCTGGAACTGATGCAACACCCCCCCCCCCCCCCCCCCCCCCCCCCCCCCCCCCCAACACCCCCCCCCCCCCCCCGAAACCGCCACCCCTCTACCCTTAAATAAGCCACACACACACCTTTCACCCTGCACCTGCCAGCGCACGTGCACAAACAAACACATCATAAGAGTCGAAACAAGACTCTGAGACCACGTGAGTCAAGGAGAGAGGCTCCGAACCACAACATGTCACAGGAGAGAGCCGGGGGGGGGGGGGGGTCGGGGGCTTCAGTTAACTAATGGAGAGCGAGAGAGCGAGAGAGCGAGAGAGAGAGAGAGAGAGAGAGAGACTTTTAACCATTAGCAATAGATCAGCGTCCGTCCCGCCTTCAACTCCGCCAGGCTTCCAGAGCGCGCGCACCCTCCGGTGACCAGACGCCGCGCGCGAGGCTAGAGGTCGGGACGCCGACCGCTGTTTGCGTGTGTGCGCGTGTGAGTGTGTGTCAGTGCGGGATACCGGAGCCACACGAGACAGACAGACAGACAAACGGAGACGCAGAGACAGACAGCGAGCGACAGAGAGAGAGGGAGAGAGAGAGAGTGTGTGTGTGTGTGTGTGTTGCTGCGCGGCGGACGCGCGCGGAGGATGCAGGGACAGAGCGGGGCAGAAGTTGGTCCATAGCGCGAGCCAGGCAGTGAGTGTGTGAGTCTGCAGCCTGCAGCCAGAGCCATGGAGAACTTGACCGGACTCTAATCACTCTCTCACACTGGACCCTGACCGCTCCGATACACACACACACACACCAACACACACACACCTTCGACCGGGACCTGACTGTCATGTCGACTCTGTAAAACTGTGACGACAGTTTCTTTTTCTTTTTTCCATTTGAACTTCATCTCATTGATGGCAAGAGGAGAGTAAAGTGATGAGCCGGGACAGAGCGGTACCGGGGCCCGGAGTGGACGTGGTCCAGGCCGTCATCAGCCGGGACAGGGCCGTGGCAGAGTCCATGACGGAAGCCGTCCAGCCCGTGATGAGTCGGGACGTAGCGCTAGCGGCGCCCGATGGGGACGGGATCCAGACCCTGGTGGGCCCGGACAGCGGAGACATGCTGACCGGAGCTGCGGCGGCCGACAAGCGGCACTTCTCCAACGCGCTGCCCGGAGGCAGGGATGTTCAGATGGGGGAGAATAACTCGGACCCACCGCCGACGAACCCGGTGTTAGCTGCGCCACAACAGGTACACATACAGGGTGTCAAAGATGGACAGCAGATGGTGACAGGAAGCGCCACTTCAGGGACACGGAAACAAACAGAGTATGAGTGGACAGTGACACAAAAAGACACAGCGAGGTAGAAGTTAACAAGAAGTCAAAGTTCAAAGCCACAGGAGCGATGAGTGAATGGAGTTTAAAGTAGTGGTGGTGGTTATTGATGATGGTGATGGTGATGGTGATGACGGTGATGGTGATGATGATGATGGTGATGGTGGTGATGGTGATGATGGTGATGGTGATGGTGGTGATGGTGGTGATGGTGATGATGGTGATGATGGTGATGGAGGAGGTGATGGAGGAGGTGAGACGTACTGCGGCCCTGCAGCGGCGGGTTGTCCGCAGACGAGGCCTCCGTGGAAACATTTAGGTCCAGTCCAGAGACAGTTCTGTGAATCAGTCAAATCGAACTGTGCAGCATCCAATGTGTTTCCACAAAATGTCAGTGTGTGCGGACTGTTTTTGTTGTGTTCCGTATTGTTATTGTGCTGCGCTGAAATCACTAAGGAAGCAAATGTTAAAAAAGAATTCACAGTTTAAGAATGATGTAATTTAATTTTTGCTAAATTATACAAATAGTTCCAATTTATTTCAATTGAATAATTCACTGCTAAACGAAATTTCAGTCAAGGAGACTAGTTTAAACAGTGGCAGGCTGCAATAAATCGAATTAAAAATGAAACATTTCCATCGGGATTTTCTCATATTTATGTCCCAGGTTCAATTTCTCCGCGCACAGTACAATCTCCGGGTTTTATCTTCCAGAAAGGATTTGTTTCGTTTCGTCGTGGTATTTTGAGATACTTTTTAATAACCAGATGTTAAGAGGTAGTATTCTAAAATCTACAGAGGAGGATTCATTCATTTTGTCCATGCCATGAATTATCTTAATAAAACGTTCCAGTTTTTGTTAATTATAAAGGAATCAACGCGACACAGAACCACTGCGCGACTCCTTATCCCCACTTTAAACCTGCTCAGCTTTGGCTTGACACAATTCATGGATGAATGAATTCAGTGCGCATCTCAGAATCACACAGTGTCAGCCTGGTGTCACATATATATATATATATATATATATATATATATATATATATATATATATATATATATATATATATATATATATATATATATATATATATATATATATATATATATATATATATATATATATATATATATATATATATATATATATATATATATATATATATATATATATATATATATATATATATATATATATATATATATATATATATATATATATATATATATATATATATATATATATATATATATATATATATATATATATATATATATATATATATATATATATATATATATATATATATATATATATATATATATATATATATATATATATATATATATATATATATATATATATATATATATATATATATATATATATATATATATATATATATATATATATATATATATATATATATATATATATATATATATATATATATATATATATATATATATATATATATATATATATATATATATATATATATATATATATATATATATATATATATATATATATATATATATATATATATATATATATATATATATATATATATATATATATATATATATATATATATATATATATATATATATATATATATATATATATATATATATATATATATAT
>JAFBJQ010001902.1:49690-85973 GCA_016785345.1 Trinectes maculatus | reverse complement strand
TATCTATCTATCTATCTATCTATCTATCTATCTATCTATCTATCTATCTATCTATCTATCTCACTTGGAACAAAATGGCTGCTGCTGCTGTACTTGCTACCCTGTGTTTTCTGATTAAATTAGCCAAAACAAATATGGAAAATAAAGTTATTCAGATTACATATGAACACAAAAAGAGACTGAGGAGACTACAAAGACGACAGTTCCTTGTTGTTGGCTCTCTCGCGTTGAGTTTTCCCGGCTGCAGTCACGTGACCTATCTACGGCAAGCGAAGAAGGTTACAATACAATGCAAAAAGGCGAAGCGAACCCGGTGCGCTTTGTGTTCACAACAAGCAGATTAGGCGAACCGTACCACAGATTTTTAGCGAACCGTACTCATACGAGTACGGTTTGATTCAGGGGTGTTTTTTAGGGGTCTGAGTACGGTTTTGTGTTCACACCTGGCAGAAAACATGCTGAGTCATCATTTGAGTTCGTTTAGAGGGCTGAAACGGACCAAGTGTGAAAACACCCTTAGGGGTCTGAGTACGGTTTTGTGTTCACACCTGGCAGAAAACATGCTGAGTCATCATTTCAGTTCGTTTAGAGGGCTGAAACGGACCAAGTGTGAAAACACCCTAAATTCTCCCACACTACACCGTTTATTGTCTAGTCAGAATCAAAGAATCCAGTCTTTAAAAATTAAGAAGAAATGTTCATAGTCAACCAATGTCTGAGTTTCTATATATCTTTTGTATTGACCTAAATGCACTTTATATGTTGATGTTGAATAGGAGACATTAACTGGGGGCAGGCTCAAACACTCCAATTTCCTAACTCCCAAGTGAAAACTTTTGCTTGATTGTCTGCTTTTTTGTTTTTAAGAGACATGGTATGATGCATGAACTGTTAGACTGTGCTTTTTTTTTTAACAGTGACATGTGTTCAAGCAATTGCTTGACAGTCAATTTTTGCCTTTTCAAGTAAAGTGTTATTCCAACAAATACAGTTTGCTTTGTGTTTTCTTTTCCAAACTTAACAACAGGTGGGTGTATTTAGGTTAACTTATGTTTAAATTGCTGAATATATAAATACTGTGTCAAAAATATTATTTTCTGTATAATTACTATTATGTTCATTTTTAGATAAAAAAGTAATCTCTTAACCTAAAGCATTTCAACCTAACTTTGCTTTGTTGGATCAATTATATCAATTATGATTAATTATATCAAACAAGTGTAAATTCCCCAAGAATATTATGTCATATAATTTACCCTTACAAATATAGTTGGCCTGAACCATTTTAATGAAGTAACAGTAACGCAAATATATCATGTTGTCCCATGATGTTGGGGTAGGTTGGGTGGAAATGCTTTCCAAAATTTTATTATGTTCACTGAGCAAGCTATTTTTTTGAGTGTAGTGACTACATCAGCCGTAAGATGACCAGCAAGAGTCTGTAGTATAGATGTGGTGAAGCCTCATTGAGCCAATGGCTCTGTCAGCTATACCCCCCACTGAAAATTATACAGGGAATTGAGTTTACCAGCCCTTATATCTCAATTCAAACGAGTTTGGTGCTCAGTTTGTTGCTAACATTAACAGAGTGCTGTCATGGCTGTGTGTGAGGAGAGTGGCCACTCCTCTGACCGGGAGCCAGACATGGAGGCAGCAAGCACTGCCAGGGCCCACACAGACGCCGGCAGCTGATCCAGGGGTCTATGCCGGAAATGGGCCAAATGCTCCAGTTCACAGCTCCACTTCGAATCAGAGCCGGTACCTCAACCCATCCATCCTGGATTGAAGTGGTACAACAAGTCCGCAAGAAGGTTTCGTCTGGTATACATCCTCAACCTGCGCCAACCGCTTCACCGTTATGATGGATGAGGCTTCCATCCATCCTGACGGCGAACCCGCAGCTTCCACTTCACTGGGCCCTAAAGTCACTCTGCCTGTGTCTATAGCCAGCCACCAAAAGGGTACATGTAGGGCTGTGAAACCCGAACCACTGCCAGATAATTCAGCCAGTGCTGTGTTTCTTCGGAAACCAAGACGTCGGTCTCCATCTTCAATTAGTGTCTCTTGCTAATAACTTGTGAAGTCGCCTGGGCTTTTCACTTTTTTTCACTCTCTCCATGCTCTCACCCCATCTCGCCTAATACAAAATCATGCATGCATGATGTTTTTTGGGTGGGCGGGGGAGTGTACCGCTTGGTGTGAGAAGAGCATGAGTGAAAGAAGCGAAACTCCAAAGATTACCTGTGTCTTAAGACATTTACATGACAATTTGTACTCAATGGTTACCATATCGTCGTTTCATACACCGCACATGGAACAAGCCGCAATGTATCGAGTATATTCGATATATCTCCCACCTCTAGGTACATGTCGTTTCACCACAGCCTATAACCACCATAAGCCACTAAAGGAAGCCGTAATTAGGCGGTCAGGTCATCTCCGTGGGGCTAGTTTAAAGCAGTCTCCTCACCCCCGTCCACCTCCACAGACCCCCCCCCACCTGCACAGACTTCTGGATCGGATGCCCTCACTCCAACGTCAATCAAAAGGATCCTTGTTCACGTAGGAACAAATGACACAACCCGTCAGAAGTCTGAGCATTCTAAAATGATTGGGCATTAGGTTTTTATATCTGGGGCCATCCCGACCCTGGGTCGTGGCGCTTCAGTAGACTCAGATTCAGATTTAGATTTACCATCTTTTCATTCCAGTACCTACTGAAGAATTTCACAGGTATGATATTTTATTTCCCTCCCCCCATAAGAAAAACAGCAAATGACACTAAATTCCTTTTATCAGAGAGAGCATGTGAATTCAAAAAAGTGACCTCAGTCAAACATCAGCTTTTACCCTGATTAGAAACCATATACTACCACAACCATCGAAGCATAGCTGACCAGCCACCTCATTAAACCTGTTGTTTGGCAGATCAGTGTATATCTGTTTAGAAAGAGTGTATTCTGAACCACTAGGAATGTTTACAACATATTTTGTAGTATCAATTAATTTCCATGGCAGTGATCCACTCATCTGCCAAAACATGCATATGAGTAAAGGGAGCAGGGCTGGATATACAGTCTGTCAGCTGCAGAGAGGAAGGACCTGTAGTACCTCTCCTTGGTGTGTACAGTAGGTACAGTCTGCTCATTCCTTTCTTGTAAAGTGCAGTTATGTTAACGGACCAGGCCAGTTTATTGTTCAGGTTTGACACCCAGGTACGTATATGATGTCATCATCTAATCATCTAATACTGATCTTTACATTTATTAGTAGATTTTTGAGATCTTGAGGTTTTGAGAGGCTCTTTTTTGAAGCAATTATGTATCATGAATCATGCTAACTTCTGAAATGGATAAGAATTAGGGTTTGTCTATGTTGTTCCTCACCAGGAAGCTCAGCCCTCTTTCTCGTCTGCTCCTGCTCTTCCCTCACTTGGTCCTCTCGCCTGCAGGTTTGACCATTCTGGTCTCGAGGAATGATTAGGCCATGGAAAGGACACTGGAAGAAACACAGCCATAGCTGAAACACACACTGTTTACAGTGTCTGAAATAGATACAGATGTGTGTTTGTCCTATTACCTTGAGACGGTCCTGTCTTTGACACAGCTTTCCATTACCCATTGGGGCTCTACAGTAATGGGTGACAGGAGTGAACCTTCCAGGGAACGAGATGTATCTGTTTGTGCTCTCTGCCCGCAATTGCTCATTCTCCACCTCTTCTTCTGCCTCAGTAGGAACCCAGAACCGATGCTGAGAGGTAGCTCTGTACAAAGAGAAAACATGGGCTCAGAAATAACAGAGCTTTCAAAACACAATTTTAAAACCAAATCTGTCCTGACTGTCCTAACTAAGAAGCACAAGAATGTGCGTCTGTGTTTGTGGTTCTTACTTAACGATCTTGCCGGCATTTGGCTGTTCCTGGCCCCAGTAGTACAGGTCCAAACCAAATGGAACCACAGGCGCATCATGAAGCTTCTGGTTTGAACTCGACTGAGATGAACAGGGACCAGGTAAGCTGCTGCTGCTGCAGGAGGGATGAGGAATAGTGTAAGTACATTGATTGGTTCACTTCCTGTTGTGATTACTGCTGGTGGGGATTTCTGTCTCTGATCCTGGCTTTTTTTTAAAACTTGTGTTAACGCTATTATTCTGCATAATCCGGCACATTGCTGAGCCACAGTAAATTTTACCTCTCTCCACCCGCTAGTATTTTTATTGTTACACTGAGTATTTGTCTGTGGTCTTATCCAGTTATCTAAGCTAAGCTCTTTTTCCCACCCCTGGATCTGCCCCTCTCTCCTGCTCCAAGTGTCTGATGATCAGTTACTCCTCCACCTACTTTAGTGATAATGGTACATGAAATAACTTCAGTTTATTGGCAGCAATAAACTTAGCAAATTAGATGCACTTTATTAACTTTGCTAGCTGTAGTTAGTCAGTAGTAGTTAGCAGTAGTTAGCCGGGGCATCTAGCATAGCCCCAGCTAGCTCCTCCAAGAGCTACTAAGAAGCAGAGAACCCAGGGCAACTGGGTAACTACTTGAGACACACCGGTTAACATTTCTAATAGATTCTCCACTCAATGACACACCTGTTGACAAACGCACAATAATAACTGGCCTTATTCCAAAAAATCTGAAATTAACAACATCAGTGACCATAGTCAATTGGATGCCTGGGGCCAAAGCAGGCAACACTGAATTCAATTGCTGGCTAAAGCTAAATGTAAATACAGTAAGTTATTCACGTACACAGCATCGACTCCCAACTTTGTAGCACAAACATCACCAAACTGAATGCGGAGTTAAACTCGCACTGGTAACGACTTTATGAGCTTCTTTGATGATAAAATTTGAGCTATTTGGTAAAGAATGCACCATTCCAGATCCACAATTAGTACTCTATGATGTTCAGGAACAGCTGAAAATCCTGTTACACATTTAGACTGCTTTACAGAGATCAACTTTAGCCAGCTAATTTGAATCACCTCTTCATGTAACCTGTGTTCTAGACCCCATCCCAACAAATCTGCTCAAATGCTTAAAATAAAATCACGCTGGTCAGAGTTTCCGCTACATGTAATTTGTCATTTCACACTGCCACGGCAAAATAAAAGCAGCCACACCTTCAGAATGATGATTTTTTTTTAGATGTTGAAACAATGTATAGTATGAACGGATATATGAGAATATATATATGTGTGTATGTGTGTGTGTGTGTGTGTGTGTACAATCCTGAGTCGGGATAAATTGCTAATACAGAATAGTCATTAGTTGATTGATTGACTGATTTATTTTGAACATGTAACAAGTGAAATGTTATTTTGCTATTTAGTTTTGCCCCCCACCTCACCACCACGGACCACGTCCCCCAGGGGGCGTGGTCAAGCCTCCCCCCTTTTTGGAGAGGGGGGGAAGGACCTACCTCCCCCATGGTTTAAAAAAATCCTGGAGGAAACCCTGCTGGTGATTTATTATTTTGAAACTAATTATTATTGTATTATTATTAAAAATATGAAATAGTTCCTAAACAGATTTTGCTGGCATAAAGTTGTAAAAAGAAGTTGCATGGGCTCAGATCAGCAAGACCGCAGCCCATAAATCGCAAGAAATTCTCAAAATTTAAATCTTTTTTTTTCTTGCACAATTTAATTCTCACTCACAATATTGCAAGTTCATACTGGAAGTATGTAACAATATAATGACCATCTGGTTGAAAGGTTGAATTTATCAATGTACCCTAAAGCTGACGGAAAAAACATGGGGAGAGCTACTATGAAAAAAAAGAAGAAATAAAAGATTGCAAGGGGTGGCTTATAAAATAGGGTTGAAGAAAGCAGCAAGCAGATAAATGGGAAAACTTTTCACCTGGACTCCACAGGCAGAGGAAGGTTCTGTCTGAGAAGGCGCAGTGTGGCAGCTGCACAGGTTGGGTCCTGCTCCTCCTCTCTGATTCGTTTCATATACGAGGAAAAAGAAGAGCTGGAGGAAGAATGAGGAGTTTGAGCTGTGGATCGCTCAGCAGGAGGTTTTTTTCTCACAGGTGCTATAGGGTTGGAGGGAGTAGGATCCAATCCTGTCAACAGAGACATGAGTAAATTATGATCAAACTGCACTCTTTTATATTATAGACAAACCCTCATCTGTCCTTCTGTCTGAAATCCAACCAAGTGCTTGGTTGGATTTCAGACAAAAGGACACCAACGGGGCATCATGTATCATATATAAGGCACATTATGAGTTGCCATAATACAATTAATGCAAGCTCAATCAGATGTTGGTTTTAACTATTTTACTCTGATTTTCAGTGGGCACAGAATCCAGCCCTCATTGGGTATTGATTTTCACTGACTGTGGTTATAACATTGGTATAAGAGTTTGTTCTCAACGGTATATTCAATATACATTGGTTTAATTAGCCATTACTTGTAAGCGCAGTGATTCCTTTTAAGTTTCTGAATGAGTTCCACCCTTTTAATCAATTAGAGAAGGCGAGAGAGCTACTGGAAGACAATGAGACTCTCAAACTAGCAGACTTCAGCTTCCTGCATTAGCTGGAACACCATGGGTATGTATGACATAGATGGAGGGCTAGATGAAGTATAGTGGAGCAGGGAAAGGGAGGGACTGGCTTGGTGGAGTGGCTCATACTAATGCCAGCTTGATTTCCAGACGTGTATGTTATATCTATAACCAAAGGAAATGGCAGAGGTTTGTCATTGAGTTGTTTGTGTCTGAATGTTTTGGAGGGGTGCTTAAAAAGGGAAAAGGAAACAGGCTTAAGTGGGGAGAAAGCAAAGTGAGAAGAAAGGTGGAAAATGGTATTGATTATCTTGGGTTAAGGAGGGCCTGTAATTAAAATGTTAATTAGTGAAAGTGAGAGATAGTGTCCTGACAGCGGAGGGTGGGATAAAGCTACTGACAATCAGAACGGCAGAACAGAAAGGAGAAGAGAGAGTACAGAGCACAGAGCACATTATAAGACATTTCACATTAATACATGGTTGTTCCTCCTTTTGCTCTCAAACTACCTCAGTTCTTCACCTATTTAATTCCAAAAAATGTTGGAAATATTGGATGGAAATGTTGTTGACATAATTTAACATTCTTGTCTTGTCTATTGTGTCCTGGGGCTTCTACTTCTTGTGTAGTAATTTTCACCGAAGAGTCATCTACATTTGCAGTGGGTGGGCTCACCATTGTCCCCCATAGTGACTAACCACTACAATGGAAGGGCAAAAAGCAGAGCCCTGACCTCGTCCACAACACAACTCTCCACAACAGCACCAACCTCCACCTAACCACCACCTACTTTAAATATAATATCAGTCACTATAAACAGAGACAGGGAAGGGCCATTGACTTACCAGTGTTGCCCATAGTGGTTAATGGAAGAGGTGGAAAGCGGTGCACTAAACTCCTCGATGGGAACTGCCCGGCTTTTACAACAACAACAACAAAACTAAGGAAAGATGGAAGACCTGATGTTGTGGCAACTACATGAAGGCCTATATGGAAAGTTATTGTGGTTTGTTAGCATGAGTTAGCATAGTAAGTTAAGGTATGCATGTTGATTTACACAGTCAGAAGATTTTAATTGCAAATTCACAAATTGTGCATTTAATTATTCAGGAAAATTTACAAAAAAGGAGAAAAACAATTTCTCCTATTGGTAGCTAAAACAATAGCAGAAATTCAACATATATTTCTATGGTTCCACTTACAATATCTTAATTGATGAAAACATGGACACTAATACCTCAAATATTTCTAGCAAACCAAATGTGGATTAATCAAACACAAAAAATAATCCACAAAAACTGTTTGTTACAAAATTACAGGGTTCGGTTCTGCTGTGTTAGAAAATTATACTTATGTATATATTTCTGATTATTTGTACATATGTTTCAGTATTTCTTTGTAGTTAACGTAAGATAGCAGGTGTGTTTGTTCATGGGTGGTAAAATCTGTGTGCAGGGCTAATAGGGGCTCATTAAAGAGGTTGCCTTGTTAATTTGGTGCCTCTGTAGATCGTAATGATCCAGCCCACTAATCACCCTGACACACACACAGCTGTTTTGGACCCATCAGATACAATCTAATTACTTTTGTGTCTAATTGATTAGTAATAGGAAGCGGAGGGAGCTGGAAAGAGGAACAGGTTCACAAGTAGAAGAGAAGAGAATGTGAATGTGAATATAATGAGGTTGGGGAATACGGAGTAGAGGTCAAAGACCACCTAACTACCAAAACAGCATGGCTGACCTTGCAATAACAACAGTCATTAACACATAAATACACACACACACAAATACAATACAATACAATTCACATATAAATCTATACAAGAAATAGTGAGAGGCTTAAATATGGCTGACAGAGCAGCATCGTGTGAGTTTTAGTGTTTACTGTTGCCTGGAGCCTTCACATACATGCTGATAATGATATTAACATCATTTAAACTCCATCTAACATTTATAAAAAATAGCATCCTGCTTTAAGCTGAAGCTGACACAGCAATAAAATGAACAGGCACTTGGTTAATGACCTGAGCGTTTAACCTCTGTCATACTGTGCTGCCTGGAGGCGACCAGTGATAAAGAGTATCCACCACAATCACAGTAAGCCATATATAGGTAGTCAAGATTCTGTGTGTGTAACGGTATATAGATGTGTTGACAAGATAATGTCCATTAAAGATATATACTTGGAAAATACTAGTGGAAAAAGTGCTCTTAATTAAAAGGCTCTGCTGCATTTAAATTAGACAAAAAACATGAATGACGGTCAATGCCAGCATGGGCGACTAGACTAAAAGACTAAAAAGACTGTTGATGTGGCCTGGCTAGGCTTAGTAAGTGATGATAATGGTGTCATTTGCAGATGAAGATAAAATGTTCTGCGTGTGATCAACATAATTTCTTCACTTATTACCCTGCTGATGCTGTAGTATGAACTTTTAAAGTTTCAGCCCCACTTAAAGCTAAGTTGTAGCTTAATGCTTGCAATGTCATATTTCACTCGGTTCTTTCTCATAATACAACATGGCTTGTTGATGTCTCTTTTAGCTTTTGACCGTTGTAAAAAAATCAAAGTTAGTTTTGATAGTTAATTAACACATCCAGTCTCATTCCAGACTTCTGTACACTCAGTGATACATTCAAAAAGCCCTAAGCATTATAGATTCCTATTATGTTCCTAGGCAAGTGAAAAGCTAGTCCAGTTTAACCTGCAGTCTCTGAAGCTGCTGTCATATGTCCTGCTACAGATTAAATAAATACACAACAAGTCTTCTTAGCGTATCATATGCAACACGATCTCAAGAGCACCCTGACTGAAACAAGGATGGCGATGTTTTCTGTCACAGTCAGTATCTATCCCAGTGGCCAGTTACATTATGTACCAGCAGACAAGAATTACAACAAGAATTTTGTGACAGATTTTCTTAAGAACAGTAACAATGATATAAACTAAACTAATGAGAGAAGCATGACAGAGAGACACTGCAGCAACTCTGTCAGCTGTCTGAGGGACCATTCTGTCTACAGAAGTGCATCTTAAAACATGCTGTTAAATATTTAAGAAGCATATCCCTAAATGCTGAAGTTTGATTATTTGAAGTGGGTTTGTGTGAAGGTATGTGTGTGTGAATCTTATAAGGTTGGGGTCGCAGCAGGTCCTTTTGAAGATTAAACTCACCATTTATACATGCTTGTAAGTCTGAGATAACACATACATGTGTGTGTGAAAACGGTCCTTCGCATCCCCTTGGTGAAGGTAAGAGGTGACAAATAGGGCATATAATATAATGCGATGAGATGTGGTGGTACTGCACCTAGTTGTATGCCAACCATCATGAAACAAGAAGAAGCACTAAGACTCACCATATTCTGCTCTTAAATGCTCTGGAATGTGTGGTTCATATCCCTCTTTCTCTGGAACATCTTCAAAGTCATCATCGTCCTCTCCGTCTGAAGACTTTATCTGAGGAAGAGATGGTAAAACTAAGCTTATGTTCATATCAAAATTAGAGAAAAAAGAATTTTATTTAAATATGGAAAAATATACAACAAATTTAAATACCGTAATATATATATATATATATATATATGAAAGAAAATTTGAGGCAAAGACAAAAACAGCTTGACTGTTCGTCCTTACAAGGCCATTTTTGCTTGTCCTCAGAAATGTATTTGGCTTTATGATGATTACAACATTTTTCTTTTCTAAGTTTCAGGGTTAGGATTAGCTTTGTGGTATCTCTAGGGTCAGGATTCTGTATTTAGTCATGATGGTTAAGGTAAAGAGCTAGGGAATGCATTATGTCTGTGTGTCAACTTGTGTCCCCACAATTCCAGAAAAGTGTGTGCATGTGTGTATGTGTGCATGCGTGCGCCCGTGTGATGAGGTGCTATCACTGCTAAGCAGAATTTACGGTATTTAATTTCCTTGAGTGGCTGTTAACAATTGCCTGAGCTACAATGCAGAACACAACACTCCAATACACAAAGGGGTCATTTCCATAACAAACGTGTGCACGTGTGTGTGTGTGACCTCAGCTGCTAAAGGTGTAGCAGCCACCACTCACACACATGCACATTTAATTCTAGCAGCATAATAATCACAGTGATTCACATTACAAGGAGCTGTTAAACCTAATGTTAACCTAACTCTTGTTCCCACAGCATGGTTTCAGTGAGTGAGTGAGTGAGTGAGTGTGTTGGTGAGTGAGTGAGTGAGTGAGAATGGGAGAAGACCTCTGTGTTAATGCTGATAAAGGCAATTAAAATTTTAGACAATGATTACTTAAATATACGAACAAATACAACTAAACTACTGGACTGTTAGCTCTGTAAACTCCTCTTGATCCAGCACACAGACCAAAAAACACTTAATATTACAAATCACAATATTTCACAAACGCTAATAAACAATTAATGACTCATCAGTTCACAATAATGAAGACACAGAAAAAATGTCAGGGGTATAAGATGAAGCAATACTTAACGATAAGTATAGATAAGTATGGGAGTGATATTTGGCCCCAGTTATAAAATTTGCAAAATATTGCAAATATTAGGTCTTGTGCTGACAGAAAAGAAATGGAAATAGGGACTTAAACATTAAATATGATTGCAAACACTGATATTAATGTGTTTTAAAGGATATTCAGAGCAGCTATCAGGTGCTGTTTGCATAAATAATAAATGTTCCTTGTGTTTCAATAAATTGCTAAGGCATAAGATTCTTATGCTAATACAGTTGCAAAATTTTTGTTGTCACTCCAACCATCTATAACGGCAAACAAAATCATTTAATGCCATTGCAAATTTGTTAGCACCACTTTGGGCCCGTGCGCAAGGCCCTTAAACATTTCCTCTACTACTTCTTCAAAATCTTTTTGTATTCTCTTCCACATTTGTGCAAAGTAATGATTTAGTCTCTGTAACAGCTCTCATGGCTTAGCCAACTAATTAACTAATGCAACTAAAGTGTATGAATAATTCCATCAGATGCCTTTGACCCAACACCTGATTTGCAAGTGTGTTCTCTTATGAGGGATTGAATTCAGGGTGCTGAATAATTCTGAGATTGCATTAGTCATAAAGCGGGCATTTTGTGTTAGGGTTAGGGTATTTTGAGAGACCACTTGCAAACATTAGTGGCATTGAACTGTTCCACTTGCTTGTGCTTGACTGGTTTATTGTTAACAGTTTTTTAAACAACCTAATAAACCTACTGTACTTTGCAGTGGGGTTGAATACTGTTGACTGCAACATAATCTGTTGACTGATCTTCTAGTTATGGAACTAGATGACCCACTTTATCTGGATGGCCCACTGTATCTCCTAAGCTACAGGCACCCCAAGGTATGATACAATTAATTTATACTAATAGTTAATTACAATGTAGATACCTCTTGTTCTGTCTGTGCAATAGTTCTTGTTAGTGGGTCAGTCCAAGCTGCATGACCTATGAAATATATGTCTATGAATCAAGTTACTGTGTGTACTGAATTACCGACCATGTTGACATGCTGCAGTTTTTAAGAATTTGGTGGCTGACTGACTCAGACTGAGAAAAAAAAATTGCAGACTGATCTGAACTTAGTGACGTGAAAGTCTTTGAATTCTATTTTACTTAACGTGTTAAAGGATGGGATACATTTGTTGTAATTTGCACAATAGCAATGCTCTTTGCATATGCAAAACTAGATACAACTGTATTATATTTAGTCATTGTAAATTTGCCAAGAAGAATAAAACTGTGAAAAACTTTTAAGTCTTTAAAGCTAATAATATGGTTTTATAGTCAATTTTATGGATCTATATTCTGTGAGATATTTTTATGCTGACATCAAATTTTAAATTTAGCTACTGATAATCAGTCACCTGAGCATCTTAAATTAGTAACTTAAAAAAGTTACTAAATGACCCTTGTGCTGGGACTGTTTTGTCACTGTTTCGTGTGTGTCTACAATGTGTAGAGGCATTCATTTCTCATTTCAAACAGCATGAAGACATACCGTATATAATACATCAGAATATATTTAAGTCATCACAAAATAAAGCAAGCAAATTCCATTACTCTCTTATAAAAATTAAGTAACTTTTATCTGTGTGAAATCTAAAGCTGCCAAGAAGCAGTGAGGTAAAATTCTCAACTCAGGTAGTGTTATAATGGCAAAAGATCCTTCAAAGCGGGAACTGAGCAGATTCAGTTTGAGCTGCATCTTATTTATGTTTCCAGAGAAAAACTGAGAATGCTCTTGAACAGAGAAGTAACACTTTAACCACCAAACCAAACTTTCTCCATTACTCCACTCAACTGCTACACTAATTCATCCTCACAGTACAACAGATTCACACACGGCACAAACCCTATTCATTGCAACACACCAATATACACTTTATAGGTTTTGTGCCTGTCTGCTTTAATCCTGGCTGGTTTATTCTGCTCTGATCAATGACCTAAGACTAAGAAGTGATTACCCAGCTGGAGGAAAATCCTGCCCTAACATCATCCTTTCTTCCCCTCTTTCTGCAGCTTTGTCGCTAATTCACCTTAATTTAATCATGATAGCATCAACTGCTGTCAGCAGGCTTGGCAGAGCTGTAAGTCTCAGGGTAGAATTAGCTTTCCAGCAGAAACATTTTGCTGACGGAGAGCAGGGCTAAAATATGGCCACTGTTCCCCCACATGGCTGCATGAGAGGTTGCTTTGCATTTTAACAGAGCTTTGGTTTATTTTCCAGGACACACGCAGGGGGGAATTCACATAGCTCCCCGGGAGATAAAAACTGCCACTTTAACAGAAACTAAGATTTACCAGACAAATTAGAAGGCATGGCTTCAGTAAATCATGACCAAGTGTCACTGCAATAAACAAACAAACAAACAAACAAAAAAACAATACTGGTACCAATAACACTAAAAATTGGCAAGGATAGAAAGAATAGTTTAGTTTAATAGTCAAGTTTAAAAACTTGTTAAAGTAAAGCCGTATTTTATTGATCTTTAACAACTAAATATAAAGAGAGCATGAAGTGCATGTTAAATACAGTTTCTTTAGGTGGTGAAGTAATAACCATTTAGACCTAATCACAACTGACATCACAACAGCTGATGAGGAGGACCACACAAATGATAACAGGCTGAGGCTGCAGCATTTTAGATTATTTATCTAAAGCAATTCATTGTTGTGCCAATTAAATATGAAAAATGACCTTCAGATAATTTAAGATGACATCTTTAAAAAGGAGCAGTGACTAACATTCTCAGATGCCCAACATCAGGGCTGAACATAATGTGCTGGTGCCCTATGTCAGATCTCTCCAGTCAGGTGACAAAGTCCACATCCATTGGAGCATTTTAAAGATCCTACACTTAAGTGATGTTTGGATGCCTCACACTTTGGTCATGTATCTTGAAGATAAGAGTAAGAAAAACAACAGAGTTTAAAAAAATGTCAGAACAGGATAATAAACTTGTGTATGTTCCCACAGGTGTTTCGCTTATTCAGCTTCATGGTCATATCACAGTCTCTTCTGCCCCCTCCCCCTCCTTAAATAAGACTATTATGCTTTATAAAAATGACGTGAGGGCCAACCTCAGACAACTGCTCCCCTGACTTCATTTGTCTCTTGGCAAGTTTGATAGCACTGCATTTAAAAACCCATTCAATCTTATAAACCAAAAATTAAATGTAGTCTACTGTGATGGGCACTCAGTGCATCTGCTATTTATATGCTAATGTACACTCAGCCTGCCAAGGTCTGGCAAATTATTACTGCACAGCTATAAGTCAGGTGTATGGCAGCGAGAGGGGGGGCATGTTAACATCACACACACTCACATAAAGAAGAGAGAGAAGGTGGAGAGAGAGAGAGAGAGAGAAGAAAAAGGAGGGCAAGAGGTAAAAAAAAAACCTGAAGAGATGTCTCTTTTGTCTCCGCTGACAAGTTAATACAGCTCTCCACCTGGCTACACACACGTGCATGTGTATGTATGCGCATGCATGCACATGCACGCACATGCATGCATGCACGCACACACACACGCACACACACACACGCACACACACACGCACACACTAGATTATTTCATTAGGACTAAACGGTAATGTCTTTGGGGATACAGCGTCGCTAATGCAACCATTATCACATTTCCCTTAAGAGAGAGCAACTGAGAAACTATCAGGCTAGTGAACACATTGTATGCAACTGCATTTATAAACACAGTCACATGAGAATTTTACAAATCATAAATGAGTGCAGACAATGGACAGTACAGTGTCATTGGTCTTTCATGTGCTCTATGAATTCTATGCAACTCAAACACGTATCTGTGCTACTTAATCAGGTGCAGTTTCCTAAGGTGGACAAAGTTTACTTTACAAGGGAAGTTTTGGTAGATTTGATCTAATCCGAGATTAGATAAAAAAACATATGACATATGAGATAATTCCAGTAGTGAATCAATTAATTTTACAAAGTTTACTACATGAAATATATGTGCTCATAGCATAGATTACTGAAGTGTCTTGTCTACTGTTTCTGATTTTCAACAAAAATTAAAAAATGCTATTACATAACTAGCTTGTTCTAGATTGTAGGAGTTCTCCATGATAAGCCTTCATATAACTGCACTGGTACCTACAAGTAAGCCGTCTCTTAAACCGGGTGTCTCTCAAGCTTAGGGTTGTTACGACTAACGCCCCCTTTCTGCCCTTTCAAACACTGTGAAGAACATTTTTTTAAGATAAGAATGAGAGTCAGTGCATGTTTTGTCTCTTTAGCAAAACAAATATTTTTAATTTGTTTCCTCGAGTGTGTGTCTGCTTTTACTGACCTCAGCATTTGCAGACAAATTTAGCCTTTAGCTTCCATCACAGTCTGACTTATTTAGGCTTGATTCACCCCAACATCCCAAATCTCTATTAGCACCTTGCACTCCTATTCATTGCAACACAGAAAAGATCCCATGGGATCCCAGGCTAATGAGAAAAAGCGCTTTCCAATCTTTGCTATTTCATAGCCCTTCTCCACAGCTCTACCCCATAATACCCTCCCCCTTTCCACACACACACACCCACACACAAACGAGATGCAACCTTTGTCCCAGAGGAGCAGTCAGCTTATATGATGTATAAAATGACATCTTTATTTCACTAACCTCGCCTGGCAGGTCTATTAGCCAGTTCGGAGCTTTCCAAACCTTTCCCTGTGAATGAGCGTACTCTTAGCTGTCGAGTTCATTTCCCCCTCCTAGTTGATCTCAATCTGTGATTAGAACAGTCATTATTATACATTCTTGCCCACTGCCATCATGAAATGACACAGTAGTCTTCTTTATTTTACAGGAGGAGGCTGACATCTCTTATGAGGACAACTGCCCTGAAAAGGTACAGAGGACCTTGGGGCCTATTTGTTTCCCCTGTAATTAGTGTTATGAGGCTGGCATAATATCAGGGATCACTATAAGAGATCCCTAACACACATTGTTTTACTCTGATATGTCTGCACTCTTCAGTTTTGGAAGTTGGATGAAAGCCATGATATTATGTATGATTCATGTTTAATCAAGTAAGGAGGCAGCATTTGGACATATTCCCTCATGATACCACTAATGTCAATAATACTGACCACCAAACAGAAAGCACAAAATATGTCCTTGAGACATATTACACATAATACCAAGTAATACTATATTACAATGACTATTTAATTATTTTGTTATCTTGTTTTTTTAAGAGCTAAGCTGTTTTGCAGGATCTTTATAATTTCAGTAATTCTATTTTAATTATTTATTTTCTCTTGAATGATTTAGATTTAGCTTTTTGCAGCACAATGCACTGTAACACTAGATAAAAACTTCACTCTTTACTGTATGGAACACATTGAAGTTATATGTATGTAGTGTTACATGATTCCACTAACAGTGGCTGCTATGACGTAATAGTAATATTAATGTGATCAGTGATGAAGAAAGTATATTTAATTAGGATAGGTCACATTGACTCCTGATCCAAATCAGTAAGGTCAGTATCAACAGTCCAAGGATCAGATCATTGCATCAGCTTACTTGGAGTAAGACTTACAACCTCAGGTCTCATTGGCCGAGCATGTCTTCAAAGCTATTTTCACTCAGTTAGGCTTGTACTAGAAACAAATTATGAAATAAAAATAGCAATAAGCTTCATATTTAATATGAGAGATATTTTTATACTTTTGTAAGACCCTTTTACTCTATCCCAGTCACAACTTCTATTATTTTTTGTCACTGTCTGTTTAAGTGAGAAAAAAAAACCTGACACATCTCAGTAATTATCCACAGCATGATAAACAATAACAATTTATGATAACATTAATGTTGTGGCAGATCAGTGATTTTTTTTAACTTTCTGAAGCTGTGGAAAAAGTGAAACTACAAAATATGTTCAACATCATATTCCAGATGTTATTCGTGATAATTATCATTTGATTAGTCGTTCAAAACTGGCCACAGATACACAATGATCCGATTGGTATAAATATACTTTTGAAAGAAAGAGAAATTAAGGCAAAGTGAGTTTAGGAAAAACACACATTGTACATGTAAGATGGACAGAGAGAGACTGAGAACGACTGTACAAATGAGAAGAAGGAAAGAATTAGATGAGAGAAACAGAGAGATCGTCTTTTTTGTTTATCTCCAGTGAGAAACAGGCAACGACATCCATTGTGGTGTGATAAGATGGGTTATCAGCAGTAAACAAGGCCTGGGCCTGTTTGAATGGAGCCCAGACTGACTGAATACACTCTTAGAAACACAAGCCCATATATTCATGTTGCAGCACTCAGATGGCGCATTGAAGATTGTAAGGTCATAGGTCTTACTGAAAAACTGAAATACTGATCATATTCCTTTTTCTAAACAGTGTGAAAGGACAAATGTATTGTCTAGGTTGCCTGAACCAAGCTCAATAAGATGTGATGTTTAATCGCAGTGAAGACTCCCTATCTGGTCAAAAAACTAAGAAACACCGGGGAGGGGTGTTCTGTTTGGAGTTTACATGGAACGTCAACAGAAGTGGTAGTAAGGAAGTAATTAAATCAACACAGCTACAAAACCAGACCCACAAAATAAAACAATTAATTATAGATTTTAAAATCTAGGTTATTAAATATTTGGTCACAGTCCTCAAAATCTTTTTTGTTCAACAATCTGATGACTGATGTCGCTATTGATTAATTTAGCATTACTGAAGCCTGGCAACAACAAGAGGAACCTTGATTGAGGTGTGGCCTTAATGTAAACATGGGCACAACAGGATGATCGTTGTCGATGTGGACTGCATGATCTCCTGTCCTGTCTTCTCCCATCCTCTCCTCTCTTTTACATCCAAAAACAAAAGAAACCTTCTACTATTTGCTGTTTATTGCACTCATGTTCAATAATCAGAATTTCCACCTAAGTTCCACCTATCTGATAATGCTGCGGCTTAATTTAGGAAGGAAAATTTGTTATGTTAACTGAAAAAAAATGTGCCAATACAACTAACAGCACTGTCAACACCCATGCAAACAGATGCTACTGCTGCTACTGCAGCAGCCTCACTCGGGACTGCACTGGGCTTTGTTGCCCCTTTGAAAAACAAGGTAATTAATCAGAGGAGGTTATCTCCATGGTATAGCTCACAAATGCGTACTCTAAAACAGGCATCACACCAGTTAGAAAGTAAGTGTTGTACCTCCAGTTTAAGATGCTAGAACAGAACATAGAAGAATTTCAACAAGCTTGGAAGGAGTCTAATAATGTACAAAAAAGCCCTTTGACAGGCTGGATCCTCTTATTACTCATCACTAATGAGAAAATAAGAACCACCACGGGTTCCTCTGCAGCACTGGGGCCAGCCTGACAGAGAGTCATAACTCTGTTGAGCCATCTATCCATTCAATTCTGAATATGATTTCATGAGCTTCTGTGCAAATAAGGTCACAACTATTAGGGACAGACTCCAACACCTCCTTTACACTAATGCTACAGATATCTTTTCAATACTTGAGCATTTGAAACTGCTGTAACACCTGATTTTTATTACCCGAACTTTATTTAAACAGTTTATCTACTATAGACCTCTCTGAGGTCAATCGTAACATCATCTAAACCATCAACGTGTCTTTTAGATCCTATTCTCACTTGATTACTAACGATTTTTTTAGCTCTCTTAATGGTTACATATTAAATAAGTTCAATATATCTTTATTAACAGGCTATATATCACAGGACCTTAACTTTGCAGTAATTAAACCTTATGCTTAAAAAGCCAGCTCCTGACCTGGACGTTTTAGACAATTATCATAGCATACCATAGGACATCATAGCATCGAAACAGCATCCAGTGAAAGTTACCAATGACCTTATATTATTAATGTCAAAGTCAGTCTCAATGTATTTGTATCTATACTCATCCTGCTAGAGCTTAGCATTGCCTTTAACATTATTGACTAGACTGCATTTCTGAAATTCCTTATTGTCAGGATGTTCAAATAAGTCTTTGAAAAGCCCACCGCTAATCGAGGAAGTAGATTAAAAAAAAGATAAATTTATTTAAAAACAGCAGGAGCAGATGAACTAGTACATAGTACATGGAGTAACTATTATTGGCACCAATGGAGGTGAGAATTAGTGAGTTAGCCCGGTTAGCTGTAGTTAGTCAGGGCCCAGTAACTGATGCAGACTCATCTAGCTTAGCCCCTATCAGCAGTCCCCTGACAGCTCCCAAACAGTCAGGAACCCAGGACGGCTGGGTGATTGTCTGGAGGAGGCACCAATTCTTACACGCATGACATGATACGTCTCCAAGCACTGAAGAAAAACTTGTCCACGCCGTTGTTATCCCCACGCTATTGTAATTTCTTAATATCAGGCTGAACCAGTAAGTCCTTTTGACTCTGCAGCTTGTTCAAAAGGCTGCTGCGCATGTATTAATGAGAACCAGGGCAAAAGACCACATCTCTCCCATACAATATTAGCTTCACTGCTCTGACTCCTTGTGAAATTTAGAATAGAATTTAAAATTCTCCTCCTTACATACAAAGCCGAAAATGGTATGGTACCAACTTACCTCATAATCTAATAACCCCATATTATCCTACTAAACTTCTCCAATTGCAGGTTTACGTATGGTTCCAAAAATCTGTAAGAGCAGGGTCAGGCCAAGACCTTCAGCTATCAAGCTTCTCTGCTGCTGTGAAATCATCTCCACGCTTCAATCGGGGAGCAGACAACCTCGCTGTGTTTAAGAGCACAGACCTTTCTCTTTCACAAAGCTGATAGTTAGAGCTTGTCATCTTGGATCATCTTTTATTTATGCTGTCATAGGCTTAGATTGACAGGGGATACATGTCATTCTGACCTTCTCCTACTCTTCCTCTGTCTTCTTGCTGTCTATATTACAGCCATGTCTTGTCAATGCACTTTACAGACTCAACTTCTTCCTTGAGCTCTATCTTTGCAGGAATGGAATATGCTATAGGTTCAACACTTTGACCTAACAACTATCATTATTTTTACTAATATTCCTATTCTGTTTGAATAGGGTCCTGAAAATATTGCAACTGTTACACTGATTAACACCGGTTCACTTGTATTGTTCTGCTATCAAAACAACCAGCTATACAATGCTGTAGCTCTTGTCCTTCTCTTTCTCTCTCTATCTCCCTTTCTCTTGTGTATTTTGTTGATGTGTTGTGCGCAAGCAGTATCCATTGTACTTCTGTCCATCCTGGGAGAGGGAGCCATCACTGTGATACTCCCGGAGGTTTCTGTGTTTTTCCCCTGTTAAAAGGAGTTTTTGCACAGTTTTTACACCCTTGCTGAGGGTGTAGGTCAGAGGATGTTGTCCCTAACACCTCCGTGCGGGATCCCGGAGAAGATTAGGTACCTATCTACCCTTGTTAATTGTAAGAGGCAATAAATGGGGCAGAATGTGATGTAATGTTATTCATCAGTAATGCACCATGCCAACTGGCATTAAACAACGGAAAAAGAAAGAACGAAAAGCCTCCAGAACTCAACCATGAGACAACCGATAGTTGTTGGATTTGATGTAGATGCTTCTTCACTCAACCAGCCCTCTATCTTATTCTATCATTCAATAAACAATCCTCTCTCTTCAGCTCCTTCGCTCTGGGAGACTGTATTCAGATGCCCACTGAGAGAAAACACAATCGCGTGGTGTGTCAGCAGCCTGATAGAAAGGGACCCAGTAATAGAAGGCCTTTTAGGGCTAAAAAGGAAAAGCTAATTATGATAAAGGGGCTGTAAGTTGTGTGGTTATCACAGTGCTGGGCCTGCTGGTGCAGCAGACTGGTCCCCGACAGTGATAACCAGGCAGAGTGAGACGCCAGGTGCTCTGTCATTGTCACTCTCCTGCTCTGTTCAGCTTAAGATGGATTTACATGCTACAAGTTTGATGTTTTCTAAACTAATAACCACAGTATGCTTGTGACTTCTCTGTGATTCTCTTGTGATTCTTTTCCCCTTTTTTCCTCTTATGTTAGGGCAACACAGAACATTTCCCAGCAGTCATTTCTGCACCACTGAAATAAGAAAAAAATATTCATCACCAGCATTATTTCAAAACACCACTGGTTAGTTTGTGTCTTGATCTGAAGTAATCTCAAACAACAGCAGAATGGCAATATTAAGCTACCTACAGGGTACTTAACATCCTGCTCTGATTCATTAAGCAGTGGCTGTGTCTCACTATCTTGCCATTCCATAATGATTTCATGTAAATGTTTCCATCCTCTCTCTCTTTCCTGTATAGTCCTTCTCTCTGGATGTCCATAAAATTACAAGAATAAAAAGACAGATACAAAGAAGTAGTACACATGCGTGTGACAAATGTTAGACAAAGCCACACAAACTAGTGTGTCTGTAATGTACTGTACCTATGGAAAATTATTAAAGTAACAACAGGACTTGACATATTGTTCCTGGAATTATATATCTTGCTTGTTTTAGGCATAAAAAACAACACACATTATTTACTCTTCATTAAGACAGACTGCCAAAACTAATCCAATACTTAATAATAAATCAGAAAATACGTGATGTCAGTAAATTCTGGCATGGTATTATTGGACAATTACAAATTAAGTATCATCTTTGAAACCTAAAAGTTTTAATACACTGGAGGTTTTGCATGAAGGTCTTCATGCACAACTTGGTGATGCTATTTAGCATATCACGATACAATAAGTATCGTGATATGCCTTCATGGGCATATCACAGTCCTTCATGGGTGATGAGCATTCATCACCCTCATAATTTTATAATTTTTAAAGCTGCTCCTTAGTTTTTATTTTCTTGATTCCCATTACCAGGGAAGGTGTTGGAGCTTTTTCACAGAAAACAGCTGACAGTAAAGTTCAGCTTGAATCTTTTTTGAACTTTTTATTGGTTCTCTACTGATCATCATCCTTCTGGTGATGATGAAAACCTCTTATCAGGCCCTCCTGCTGCTCCACTTAAGTGTACGGATGTATAACGTCTATATCATCAGTGTGCAATTTTATTGTTCCGTCTCTTAACTTCTGGTGGAACATTGCCATCTGCTGGTCATGCTTCATACATGTAGTAATTTCAAACAGTGGTCTATACATGACATATACAGTGTGTACACAGTGTATTTCACTGCAGATCATCATTTATTTAAAACACTGGTCGTGCGTTGATTCACTCTGTAAATAATGTCGATTACTAACATAATAACTACCACTGCAGTAGATTTGTCCTCTCTTATGCAGTGAAGCTATTGTTGATGTTTTTGTGTTTCAGTCATTCCTCTTTGCCATAGCTACAAATTGCTCAGCAAGTGTGAGTGATTTTGACACAACTGTAACCACTGAGACCAATGATAAGAGTCACTGTTGATACTTGTTCATACATTTTGTGACAATTACCAATATTGTATTTTATAAAACTAATCTGCATCTGACAGCAAGTGGATATTCATGAGGGAGACACATTTCAAAATTTCTTGAGAAAATATAATAATAAAATACTCATCAATGCAAAGCAGTGTATCCTCTTTTTCTGGCAGGGTAGCCCCCAAAAACAAACGAGCATATTCTACACAGCCCATAATAGGGCTCTGAACCAAGACATTGTGAGGAAAGAGTACTACCACCATAACCCTGTTCTGTCCTAAAATAAAATCAGCTAAAATGAAATATTGTATGAATCTCACCACTTTGCGGACTCTGGCCTTAGAGTGAATATGGAGCTCGTTGTATTTCTGCAGTGTAGCTTCTAAAGATCTCTTCAGATCCAGCGCTCTACTTAGCTGCTGCTGCTCCGCTCTGGCCTTGGTGAAGACCTTCACAAAAACAGAGAGGGTAGACAGTTACTTAAAAAACCCAATGCTTCTTCATCACAGACTGTTTGTAATCCAGCTACATAATATAAAATACCAATACTAGTAGAGTATGATAAAGTAGAAAAGTGGTATTGCTAGCATAAGTGTACAGCTTTTCTTCTGATCTTGCAGTAAAATCACTATCCTCCACATACTCGACCTTAACATTTTTTTAAGATGTGACCTATACAGGGGGTCCTTGAGTTACGTCGGAGATCCGTTCCTGAGAATGTGTCGAAACCGAATTTCGACTTAAGTCGGACCATACATTCATTGTGCCATTGTGCATACATTGTGCCACCAGATGTCGCTATAACGCTAAAATAAGAGTTTATTATTTTATTTATGGTGAGTTTATTATGGTGAATTGCCTTTTTTGTCCCTCTTGACCCTCTTGACACACTGTAGGGGTTAAGATCACGAGTGTAATGAGAATTTCCTTTAGATTTCTGTTATCAACCGTGTAGACCCTGTGTTGTGAATAAACCTACGGTATCGCCACGATCCCGAACGCATCTGTGTCCGTGTGCATCTCCTTACCGGCTGCCGCTGCCGCCCTCCCCTCCCCCCGCCGGCCGGCCGGCCATTTCACATAAGTAAACACAGCTGTGGAGGTGCTGGAGAAAAAAAAAAAATACATTCATTGTGCCATTGTGCATACATTGTGCCACCAGATGTCGCTATAACACCACGCTAAAATAAGAGTTTATTATGGTGAATTGCCTTTTTTGTCCCTCTTGACCCTCTTGACACACCATAGGGGTTAAGATCACGAGTGTAATGAGAATTTCCTTTAGATTTCTGTTATCAACTGTGTAGACCCTGTGTTGTGAATAAACCTACGGTATCGCCACGATCCCGAACGCATCTGTGTCCGTGTGCATCTCCTTACCGGCTGCCGCTGCCGCCCTCCCCTCCCCCTGCCGGCCGGCCGGCCATTTCACATAAGTAAACACAGCTGTGGAGGTGCTGGAGAAAAAAAAAGCCGGCAGGTGCGCTGAGAGACAGAGAGAGCGCTCGCCAACTAGTTCCCATGTGAAGTCTGTACGTATTTACGGGGTAAACAGCTTAAGCCGAAACAAGGAAGTTCACGGGAGATGTGTCGTAACCACGAAAACGACGTAATTCGCGACCGACGTAACTCGAGGACCCCCTGTACATATATATGTTTTGTTTGAACTAACCTGCAACCAGCCTTGCACAGCTGGTAGGTATTTGGCTGTTATCAGTCTGTGAAGGTCTATTGATGTGGATACCACTGCCTCATTATCCTCTGTCTCATTGATATGAAAACCTAAAAGGGAAGGGAAGCACAAATAACATATAACATATTTTATTCCACTTAAACAGTTCTGTAGTATATAGAATATAAAGAGAACTCTGCAAACTACACATGCACAATAATACGCAGGAACCCAACATCATAGATGGTTGAAACAAGGTATTAAACAGGCCCTGGGCAAAATAATTCAGAACCACAATATTGATAAGATCCACTGTAATCAGTCATGCTCCCCCGTTCTGGAAACATAAAAATCGATTTCCTATTAATTATTGGTTGGGCCTTCTATTATTGTGCAATTTTTATCTCAACAACTTACTTTATTTTATATGTAAACTGGGAATAACAGCAGGATTACATTATAAAATGTTTTTCTTTATTAAGGTTACATAACAAGTTTTAAAACGTACTTCATTTCGCTGATATAGTCTTCCCATACCCACAAAACCTTAGGTAGAATTGGGGGCAAAAAAACCTTAAAATTCTTAAGTCTGGCTCTGCTTGAGGAACTAGTGTAGTGCTTGCTTAAACAGTGAACCCACCAGGACTGAGGCTCAGGTCCAGACTGTAGGAGTGAGAAATGAGACCAGAGTTTCTAATAAATAAATCTTCAGGAAAATTGTTCACATCCTCTTCTTCCCCATTTTCCTCATCTTCTTCCTCCTCTGCCTTTGCTTTGTCATATTTTACCTTCGCTTCCTCTTTTGCCTCCTCCTGCTCAATGCATGCTTTCCTCTTTTCATTCTCCCCTTCATCTTCACACATTTTTTTCTTCTTTTCGTTGCAGTTTTTGTCTTCCCTGTTATTCCTCTTCCTCTTCTTCTTCTCAGTCTTCAACATTCCTGTGTCTTCCTCCCTCTTATTTTGTATTCCTCCACTCTTCTTTTCTTCCCTGCTCTCTTCCACCTCTTGTTTCATTCCTTCTTGTCGTTTATCCCTCATGTCTTTGCTGCAGCAGGGCTGTTCATCATCTGACACACATGTGTTGGCTTCTGGGGAGTTTGAGATGCTGCTGCAGACTGTCTGCATGTCTGTGAGACCAAAATCAGGGAAAAGCAACCTCATGCAGGATTCCAGCTCTGTCAATGTTGCTTCAATTTCCTCGTGTGACTCTGATGAAGAAATTACTTTGTTAGACAACACTATAATAAATAAGCCTAGCCATTTATAATAATGTCAATATATAAAATTAAAACGTATACAAATCAAGTAGAGTAGTGAACATCTGTTGCAGAAAAAAACGAATCTACACCCAAAACACCAAACATATAACGAGCAAATCAGAGATACAGTATGACAAAAGTTAAACAAGCCACAGCGGCCAATGAAATTTTGTTCTTACAGCAAAAAGTGATTCTGATAGCCTACACAAACGATTGTGCCAGAATATCCTCAGCCCTCCTAAAAACACACTTACACATACATTACAAGGTCAAAGAGTTGTGCATAGTCCATCCCAGTAATCTGCTGCAGACCTTGACAAGACTGTTAAGTCTATCTCTATGACTGAGTCAGTCAGTATGACTGTCAAGGTTCATAAACCAACAGTGAACACAAATCCAAAAAAATGACCCAGGGTCATTCTTCTGGGAAATGTAGGCACTGTGATGCTAAATAATGTAAGAATTGTGGTTTATCATTGATTGGGAAGTTATGGATGACTGTCAACCACTTTAATCAATCTAATGGACAATACTGGACTTTAGGAATTTGGATTGTCAGACATACGTTTATGCTCAATAAATTTCAGTCACTAACAACAGTGTTGTAAATGATGTAGTGTATACCCTCCATTTCTTTTGATGCTTTCTCCACTTTTTCTTTGTAGATCCTCTCCATTCTCCTTTCTCTCTCCTCCTCTCTCCTTCTCTCCACTACAGTCCTCACCTCAGCATCCTGGAAGTCCACCTGACAACACGGATAATTCTGATTAGTCACACATGGAATACAAAATGGGACATGTGACTTAATATGATAAACAAACACATTTAACGGGGAGGAAATTATAATATGTAATCACCTTTGCATGTCCTGTCAACACATCTGCTAATGTTGGCTAATTTATATAGTTTATGGTTTTTTACAAGTTAATCAAATGTGAAACTCCTGCCTAAACACAGACAGGAGTTATTTCTCTACCATCCAAGAAGTAAAAGAAATTCACCGGGAGAACCAAACAAAGTCATTCTGAATACATTTGCATGAATATGGAAGTACGAACCAGCTTGTATAAAAAACAGAAATTTGCTTGACTTTCAGTAGAGGCCATAAAGTAGCCAAAGTGTGTTCTGAATCTCTGGCTGTTTTCAGAACCACATACTAATGTACTGGCTACAATACATTACACTATACACTATACGAGTATATACACTATACTACATAGTGAATGAATGATTGAGTATGCCACTACCAAGCTGACTGTTTAAATGAAAACTGCAAGCATCCCACAATACACTTCACACCAACTGTCAGCATTGACCAGGAGACATTTTAAAGATTGTTGAAACCTGTAATAAATGTGTCTTATTTTACTGTTAGTATGAGACTTTTGAATGTTTTTATGTATGTTTTCTAACAAGAGTGTGCTGTTATCAGACTTTTGGGGATGGATGACGACTCACTATGGGGGCAGCGCGTTTCTGAAAGCACAGAAAAAATGCGGTGGGGAGCTTGAGCATGTCCAGTAAGCTCACAGAGCAGAAATTCCTGCTACTCTAGCAAACATCCGGCAATCTTGCATATACAGTATATTTTTTCCTTCTTTTTATGAAGGACAGAGAGAGGATGAGAGGGTAAGAGACAGAGAGAGAGAGAGACAGAGCGAGAGAGAGAGACGGGGGTGGTTGGGGTTGGAGTGGGAGAAGAGACAATAACAAAAACATCACAATAACAACAACATTAACTACAACCATGGTTATGCTGACAGTCTTATAGCAGGATTTGGTACCTACAGAGGGGGAAAGAAAGGGAGGGGGTGGGCAGGGGTCAGTGTGGGAAACACTGACATCGTATACAACAACAGGAATTTACAGTCCAGTGTTACATAGATGATGAGAAACTGGAGCAGGGTGGAGGGCCAGGCCACATGTGTGTAGCCCCACCCCCCGCCCCTAGTTCCGCCCCTCAAGACCCGAGTGTCATATAAGGTAGTGTATGATGAGATGAGGGGGTAGTGAAGAGGGGTGTGGTGCGTCCCCACCCATAGGCGGGCACATACAATATGTGAATACTAGGTAACTGGAACACACAGCATACTCACTCAGACACTAACATGTGTATGTTAGTATATTAGTATGCAGGTCCAAACTAACTGTACAACATCTCTCTCACCTTCTTAGCCTGTTTAAGAAAGTGATATCCCAGTGCCAACTTCTTATACGATGCCCCGTAAGATGCCTGCCACAACTGGACATTCTGAATGGCCAGTAACCTCAGTTTTTTGGCTACTTCTCTGGGAGGAGGGAGGGGCTGGTCTGAGTCAGTCTCCACAGTCAGTTCCAAGAACTCCTGCAGGAAAAGTAAAAGCTCACGTTTAATAAGCAACAACAATTCATTGCAGCAGGAGACAGCCACGGAGAGTTCCATGTCCATGTCAGACTATATAATTGACTTGTAGCCGGATGAAGAAGCACAATATGATACTACCCAATGCTGTGTTAGCATTTAAGATTTTGGATATGGCTTGTCTGGACGTAAAAAACAGGCAACTTGCACTGACGGCGTGCACGGACTTAAAGTTCACTGACATGAAATCGGCTTCGAAAAGGATTTTCGGAGGAAAAACACCAGGGAATCACCAGTTGCAAACCATTTCAATTCGGAGATGGAAACTTAGTATATTCCACCAGAAAAGTGAAACTACCTGCTAAAATAGGACAGACAAAATGTCATGTTGAAGCTGAAGTGGTCAAAGTTGATATCCCACTACTGCTGAGCAACACTTCTCTGAAGAAAGCAGGAACCATTTTGGACATGGAAAATGACCGAGCTGTGATGTTCAGACAACCTGTGCCTCTTGAATTCACTATCACTGGCCACTACTGTATAGACATCAGAGACAAAGATAGAGAAAAGAGTCAGATTGAAAATGAGGTCCACACTGTCACTGAAAACATGTCATCTGACGCAACAGGTCAAGCTGAAGATGAAGTTCTTGTAGTGACAGGAAATATGATGAGAAACATAAAGTTCTCCTGAAGCTTCACAAGCAATTTGGCCATGCTTCAGCAGATCGTCTACAGAGGCTCATTCATAGTGCAGGAAATAAGGACAAAGAATGCATTACTATTTTGCAACAAATAGTACACGACTTTGACATATGCAAGAGGTACAGCACGACAAAGCTAAAGCCTGCTGCAGGTTTGCCTTTGGCCTCCGAGTATAATGAAACGGTAGCAGTGGACCTGCACGAGTTGGAATTAGGCGTATGGTACCTCCATACTATCGATCATTTTACTCGCTTCAGTGCTGGAAACATTGTGGAATTGTCAGCTCCTTCATTCACACATGGATACGTGTACATGGTCCCACTCAGAGACTATACAGTGACAACAGTGGAGAATTCAATAATGAGGAAACCTGGCAGAAAACTTCAATATTGAGACGGGAACAACAGCAGAATACAGTCCCTGGAGCAATGGCCTGCTGGAGCAACATAATCAGACACCCACCAAAATCATATAAAACTAAGACTTAATTCTATGATATTCATTGAGATTTCATACTTATGTATGTTTTTTGTTCTAGAGTGCGTAAAAAAACAGTTTTATGACATTCATATTCCTGAAAGTTACTGTATAATAATTCTGTTTGCTGAATATACAGTATTTGTGAAAGCTACTGTATAAAAAATGTTGTTGTTTTTTTGGCCATATCTGAAAGTTAAAGTTCAGAAGATGATGCATAAATGTTTTCTTCCATGTGATATGTCTGGAAATGGCATGCTGTTGTGTTACTTATGATTTTTTTGGTCTGGAAGTTGCTATAGAAAGCTCATATTTGGCTCAAAGAGTGAATAAATGCAATGTAAAATACAGTTTCTGCTGTTTCTATCAAATCGCACCCCACCCTCCAGATTGGGCCGGGGGTGGGGGGTCCTCAGGGTTGATCAAAAATATGCAGGGGGTCCAGGACCCCAAAAAGGTTGAGAACCACTGCTATACAGTGACAACGGTGGAGAATTCAATAATGAGGAAACCTGGCAGAAAACTTCAATATTGAGACGAGAACAACAGCAGAATACAGTCCCTGGAGCAATGGCCTGCTGGAGCAACATAATCAGACACCCACCAAAATCATCCAGAAAGTGAAACGGGAAAATGGATGTGACTGGCAGACTGCTATTGACTGGGCCCTTATGGCCAAGAACAGTATGCTCAATGTTCATAAGGTTACAGCCCACATCAACTACTATTTGGACAGAATCCTAACCTCCCCTCTGTATTAGTTGATAAGCTAACTGCTTTAGAGGGTACCACTATAAGTGCTAGGATAGGAGAACGCATATCAAGCTTTACATGCTTCAAGGAAAGCATTCACTAAAGCTGAATGCTCAGAGAGAATTAGGAGGTCACTTCGCAAGCAGCTCAGACCTACAGATGAGAAATATGTGACAGGAGACAGAGTGTATTACAAACAAGCAAACTGAGTGGAAGGGACCAGGGGTGGTTATTGATCAGGATGGAGCTGTTGTGTTTGTAAGACATGGTGGGCTTCTTATTCGAATGCATCACTCCAGGCTTTGTAAGGTGAACACACAACGGGCAGGACAAGCAAACTACACAAGATGATGCTAACAGTACAGAAGAAAGTGAGGAAGGCATGACAGACACTGCAGTAGATAGCTCAGATAGTCACCAGAATACCGACAACAGGAGAACATCAGTGACAGTGAGGTGAATACAGGAGAAGTGGTGCAACCACTCTTGACACAAACTGAACACAGGCCTGTGGTAACCCCACCTCTTTTGCAGGTGTTAAGAACAGGTCAGACTGTAACATTTGTGAGCAGAGATGACGACATTCAACATACAGCCAGAGTTTTAGGCAGAGCAGGAAAAGCCACAGGAAAGCACAAAAACTGGTATAACTTACAACATCTTGAACCCTGATGGCAGTGAGGGACAGAAGGAGTCAGCTGATTTGTCACATGTTGATAGTTTTATCATTGAGTCAGAAGACAGGGAGCCTGATGTACTCATAACAAAAGACATTTCATTTGATGCAGCAAAACAAGAAGAAATAAAGAATTGGCACAATAATGATGTGTTTAAGGAGGTTGAAAATGCAAGCCAGAAATGTGTCTCTACCAGGTGGATCTGTAGTCTCAAAGAAAGTCCAAAGTCTATTGTGCCTAAAGCATGACTTGTGGCCAGAGGTTTTGAAGAGCTTAATATGCAAAAGTTACGTAAGACAGATTCTTCAACCTATGCCTCAGAATCTCTTAGGCTATTGTTATCAGTGATCTGTCAAAACCAGTGGCAAGTCCATTCTATGGACATCAAATATGCATTTTTACAGGGCATAGTGCTGTCCAGGGATATTTATATCCAGCCCCCTCCTGAGGCAGGCAGTAAAAATGTTTGATGGAAACTAAAGAAATGTGTGTTTGGTCTTGCTGATGCATCTATATATTGGTATAACAAGGTAAAAAGAAATCATGCTGAGCACAGGTGGAAAAATGTCAAAGATGGATCCAGCGGTCTTTTATTGGTTAGGTGAGCAGTCTAAGGTTACTGGAGTACTTAAGTGCCATGTAGATGATTTTCTCTGGGCAGGCTCGCAAGACTTTTCAACACATGTGATTCCCTGACTAATGTCTGCAATCCATGTAGGACGAGAGGAACGTGAGCATTTCTGCTATGTGAGGATGGATTTTGCTACAGTTGATGGTGTCATTCAGGTGCATCAGCACAGTTACATTGACAATCTGCAACCTCTTCACATGCAACCAGCATGTGCCATACAGAGGGATGCCCCCCTTAATGACACTGAAAAAGAGCAGCTTAGGTCAAAAATAGGACAGATCCTATGGGTTGCCAAGCAGACCAGACCAGATGTCATGTTTGACTCATTTAGTTTGGCATCTCATATCAAAAATGCTACAGTGCAGTCTATGCATGAGGTAAACAAGGTCATCCGTAAGCTTAAGTCAGAAAAAGTGACACTCAAGTTTCAGCATTTGGGAAACAATGATGTTCTTGTTTTCAGTGATGCTTCTTTGGGTAATCTATCAGATGGCGGTACAGAGGGGGGAACACTGATCACTCTTATGGGAGAAAGAGGGAAGTTTTCTCCTCTCTGTTTGCAATCCAAGATAATTAGACGTGTTGTACAAAGCACCCTTGCAGGAGAAATACTTGCTTTATCAGATGGAATAGACAATGCAATGCTTGCAACTCTTTTTTCTGAGCTCACCACTGGTAATGCTGAACTAAATGGTCCTTCGCTGGTCTATGTGACTGACAATTATTCTCTGTGCGATGCCCTTAAGTCAACAAAACAGGTGGCAGAAAAGAGACTCAGGTTGGAAATAAGCAGCATTAAGGAGCTCATATAAAAGAAAATAAAGAAAATACGGAGATGCTATGGTCAGACACAAAAGGCCAACTCGCAGACTGTCTTACCAAAAACGGAGCATAAGCTCTTGTGCTTTTGAAAGCACTATGTGAAGGACTGTGGAATCTGGGGTGAAAACTTTATTTACACAGACAATTCAAAGCACAGAAAACTCTGTTTGCATTGTTAATGTGTTCATCCTTTGTAAAACTCACTCTGAATGTACGGGAATTTCACTTAAGAGGTATTTTTTTGTTTATAGTCACTGGAAGACTTTGTATGTTCATTTGAAATCTTTGACAGGTATTATTTTTTCATTATTTTTATTATTTCACATAAAAAGGGATAGGGAGATTGTTAACTTGTATTTTCCCTTTGACCTGCATGCGCGTGGTTGGTGTGCGGCGTTTTTTGGAAGTGAACATGCTAGCCTGTGAGTTGTTCAATACGAGAGAGAATAAAGATGTCAAAGATAAATAAACGTAGTGTTTACTGTGTCTAACATTAATGCTATGCAGCTTTTTTAGATTTAAATAATAAAGTGTCACCTTTCGTTGTGCCAATGCCTTCTCCTCCTACAACAACCACAGCCATTTGTGTGCAAAGCTGTGCCAGTTAAGACATGCCTTTCAAAGGTGCTTAATAAAGACTAAATTAGCGAACGCAATCAGTTTCATATTTGGTAAATCACATTAATCTATTTGCATTTATTCCTCCTGAACATTTTGCGTGTTTTGGCAGACACGCCCATATTTGCGTATTCATTGAGGCAAACACGCAAAATGGATTGCGCTTGCTATATAATTTGAGAATTCTTTCCTTGGTGAAGAAAAACCCTTTCACAACATCTAGCCAATTCAAGGAGACTCTCGTGGAGGTAGGCATATCATTCTCAAAGTCTACAATCAAGAGATGCCTTAATAAATATAAATACAGAGGGTTTAGACAAGGTGCAAAACACTTGAACGCTCAAGAATAGGAAGGCCAGATTGGACATAACCAGAAAACATCTTAAAAAGCCAGTCCAGTTCTGAAAGAAGATTCATTGGACAGATGAAACCAACATTAACTATATTTAAGGATTTTCCTCCAAGTACTCGATAAAATCCTAATATTTAAAAATATGTTAGTTTGTCCAATTACTTTTGAGCCTCTGAGCCTCTGAGGACTATGTATAAAACTGGCTGTCATTTCTAAATGCTCAATGCGATATTTTTGTTGAACGCCTTGAATTAAATTTGAAAGTCTGCACTTCAATCTCCTATTAATTTCTTCGTTTCAAATCTATTGTGTTGGTGTCACTTTCCAAATAACTTTGGACCTAACTATATATATGTGTGTGTGTGTGTGTGTGTGTGTGTGTGTGTGTATATATATATATATATATTTGTATCTTTCTCTGTGTGTGTGTGTGTGTGTGTGTATGTCACACGTATGTACATACTTTGTACATATTGTTAATTCCTATAAGCAAATTGTGAATACTGGTTATACAAATGACCTGGAAGTTGTCCACCAGCCGCATTCTGAAGTGGTGTGATCTGGAGAAGAGCTCACTGGCTATCTGGAAGGCTGACAGTCGCACCTCACAGTGATCTTGGGATAGCTGGGACATCACTAAGTGGTACGTGTGGCCTACGCAGTCATTAGAAACTCTGAGAGGAGGGAAAGATTTCAATGAGCAGTGATTAGCCCTGTGGTTTGTTTTTTTTAATCATTTTGTATCTGTGATATACTAAGCAAAAGGTTTTACTGACATGAACAGCAAAAAAGACTAGGTGTGGTCATTTACTACAAGCTAGCCAATATTAAAGCAGTCTATTTCAAACGATCTGCAGTAAATCCTGCTTATGGAGTATGGATTTAAACGATCCCAGATCATTTTGGGTGTAGTGTGTGGAGTTATTATCATATATAATTATAAAAAATCGTGCTGTTTAGCATTCACTTAATGGTTTGACTGTGGTGAAACACCAGTAAGCATAACACAGAGCAGTTTGGTGGCATTACACCTTTCATATTCAAAGGCCCATTTTACCCCTTTCAACTGGATAACATTTGTCTGGAGCTGCAAAGCATCAAAAGGTTTTATTCAGTGTCATTATATTGTTTCAAACTCCAAGATTAGCGGTGTTACATTTCCTTCCTAAAGGGCAAAGGGGCTGAGGAGCTGCGTGCTGCTCGCAAAATGCAGGTTGCCAACCCCTGCCCTACATCATCCATTACAATCACAGGGATAAACCAACACCCCCTACACACATTAAACACCGTCGGTTATATAAAGATGAGTTTATTGTAGGGATCTAGAATTAGACTGTCACAGGGTTCTGCTTGTTGCACCTTATAAACTGACAATTTAGTGTCTATTGTGATTATAATTAGATAATCTATGTTACAATGCATGAATGTTTTGTCACTGTATTCCAGTGGGTCATGGACACAACTTCTTTTGTTGACAGACAGAGAAGTTTTTCTAAACGTTTTAAGCACATATTTTAACTAAGCTGAAAAGAATAATACAAATCACAAGTAGCTACTTGGGGGGAGGAAATAATGCTTTGTGTCAGAGCAGACATCAACTGGTCCGCTGCAATAAAAACCTGCCATCTCTCAGTATTCCAGTCACAGTCGTCTCTGCTCAAATAAGAACTCTGTGTAGACATTAAACATACTTGCAGATCCTCTTGATTTGCTTCATCTTGTCTTCGTTAAGCTGTGGTTGTCCTGATGTGGTCAGCTCCTCCACCAGTTTTGACAGCTGCTCTCTTTGAGACAATTCCATTGCTATGACTCTACTAGACACGAGAAAAGTATGACAGAAAACAGGCACACAATAAGATATAAGATAAGATAAGATATTCCTTTATTAGTCCCACAGTGAGGAAATTTCACCGTTACAGCAGCCACAGGGATGGCAAGAGGAAATGTGCATTAGACAGAAAATAAAAAAAGTAGTAAAAAAATTGCAAAAAAAAACTAGACATCTCAGAGAAACTATATAGATAGATAAAGTCAGGTAATACACATTGCACATGTACTACATGTAATAGTATACACTATATATACACATATACATACATACATATATATATATATATATATATATATATATATATATATAAAATCATTGATACGGATACCTGATGAGATTCTCTTCATCGGGTACGGATACCTGATGAGATTCTCCTCATCGGGTATTCAGCTTCACATCTGTCACACCTGTGTAATAGTTGTAGGGACACAGCCATGTAAGGTCAACAGCACCTGCAGTGCCTTAAAAAAAGCATTTTACCTTTTTGGGGATTTACTGATTTATTTTGAACAAAATGTGTCTAACGTAAAGAAACTATATGTATCTTTAAGTTCATATACATAAGGAAAAAAATTAAATAATGTATATCCATATTCCTTATTAGAAATATTTTTTCTACTGTATACATACTGTATATTATATGTAGTGTGTTTGTGTGTTTACTGTAGTGTAGCTTAGCGTAGTGTACTTTCCTGTACGTTAGTCATTGACTTTGTTGATATCAGGTAGTATTAAATATATTCACACACACACACACACACACACACACATATATATATATATATACACATATGCATACATACATATATATATAGCTATAGGTATATATAGCTATATATATATATATATATAAATTACTGTAGTCTTGTTAGAGTATAATTTAAAGGCTAGCTCTGTATTAGCTGCTGCACTGCTTACAATCGTAGCAAAACATCCCAATCACTCACCAGCTGGCAGCTCGTTCAATCAAATAACGAACTTAAGGGAATGTTACAAGTGTAAACACCCCGTGAATCTTGTGCGTCATTGTCCATTCATGAATAAAGATAATAATTTGACGATAGCTCGCTGGATACGTTAGTCTCCAACACTTCCTCGAATTAAATGATCTACTTCCGGGCGGCACTTGTACTTCCGATTTTTTCCAAAATAAAGTATCAAGCTCGACATCCTCGAGGCCTACTTGAGTCAGTGTTGTTGGCCACCCCCAATAACAACATCAATAACAATAACAATAACAATAACATGTATGTATGCATGTCACCGATGACATCACTCGGGGTGATGTACATCAACAAGTTTGCACATCAAAGCCCACTTATAATAATAACTATTGTTTGTTGTTGTTTTGCTTACAATATACTGAATAACTAGTCTATACTACTACAGGGCCCTATTTCAGGAAGCAGGGCCCTGTTTCAGGAAGCAGGTTTAGTGAAAACTCTGAGTTAGTTGACTCAGCGTCAGCGGAAACTCTGGGTTTTCGGTTTCACGAAGCCGGTTCAGCTGGACTCTGAGTCAGTTACCGCGGCAACATACTCTGTAAACATAACCTGCTCGCTGGCAGGTTTTATCCAACTAACCCTGAGTTTGTCCTCTTTGTCTGAGCCTGTGTATTGACAGAAAGGCGTGGCACACATGACGTGTGCTTTTTTTTATGAAGACACGATTGATATCGAAGCACAAATACTGCTCTGGAATCTCCGTCAGGAGAAAATCATCAGAC
>JAFBJQ010001902.1:16281-48594 GCA_016785345.1 Trinectes maculatus | reverse complement strand
AGAGGGAGATGCAGCTTTAAGCAGCCGCATCAGCAACATTAAACCAAGATTCATAACTTTACAATCAGACCATTCATTAGTCTGTGTAGCGATGCACTCACATCTTCTAAATCAAAAGCGATTTTCCGATTCAAATAGACAATAGGAAATAGTGTCAGAGTTAAATAGTGACAGAGTTAAACAGTGACAGTGTTGGGACAGCTGAAACACTGACAGGCTGATTGCAGCCACTCACCGCTGTTCGGGACAGACTAAACAAACACAGCCTACCTGTTTGTACTATATTCTTATATTTCATCTTTGTTGCTGCTAAGAACGTTTTGTACCTGTTGGACAGCACCTGTGTTCACAAACACACAAATAGAATATTTTGTTTTGTTTGTGTTGTGTTGAACATGTTAAACACTTGCGATATATTTTTTATTAATTCAATCTTCTGCCATATCACCTCACGATCCTTTACAGCTGCTGAGCAGAGACTGTGCTGCTCTTTTTTTGAATGTGTGTTCGTATTCGGTGTAGCAGTGCATAAGAACGTCCAACTCCACCCGGAAGAAGTAGGACGTGCAGGGTTTGTTTTCACGTGTTGTCATGGTGAATCACGTTATCTTTGTTCCATTCATGAGGGCTTTTCACCTCCGCGTGCGCGAGCTTAACGCATGATTGACCTAACTCTTATCCCCTGTTCTGAAACCGAAAACTCTGAGTTGGACAGCTCAGGGTTGGTCAACCCTGAGTTTAGATTTTAACTCAGAGTTTGTTGTTAACCCTCCTTTCTGAAACAGGGCCCAGAAAGGGGAAGAAAACAACAACAAAACCAAATCCCGAAACCAAGCACAGAACATGGCAGAAAATCACAGGACCATAACATCAGTGGTCTATAGGGGAGGAGGATGGAAAAGAAAGGAGGAGGTCACTATTTCCAGGTTGAGAATTGGTCATACGTACCTGAAAAACATCAGGATGGACTGTGTCTCTGTCTGCCAGCAGCCAGAGACAGTACAGCATGTCCTCACTGATTGTAATAAATACAGTGCAGAAAGACAGGGACTGGTTAAAGAACCCAGGAAATGAGGGAGGTGTCAGTGGGAGCTATTTTGAAGATGGGGTCAGATGGGAAGGGAAAATATTGGCTCTTGAAATTTCTCATCAAGAGGGTGTAGTGCAATAGTGGAATGATACTGAGGGTGGCAGCAATGCAACACATTGGATGCCAGCTGCCTTTAAAACTCCACAGAAGAAGAAGAAGAAGAAGAAGAAGAAGAAGAAGAAGAAGAAGAAGAAGAAGAAGAAGAAACGGCGTACTGTGATTGGCTGACATGTGTCCAATAGTGAGCTGACAGGAGGCGGCGTAGTGTGGGTTTGGGTTTAGAGCGCTGTTGCAGAATGTTAAGGAAACTTATTTTTTCGCTGTTTCTCATCTTCGTGTTTCACCATGAGCTAACTGATTCACAAAAGAAGAAAGAGGTAAGGTTCCCTCAATAACATGCAGGCGTTAAAGCTGAGGATCAGTTCAAATGTTTGACACGTTTACGAAGTTGTCTATGAGCTTGTCCGTCTGCGTGCTAAGCTAACATTTCGTTAGCAAAAACAAACTTGTTCTTGTGAATTGCAGAAGGTAAATAACTGGGCTTTGGCACATTTTCAGTCGTAGACACTGATCGCATTTCTATTAAAATCAAACCCTGGTCCGGTGTGTTTATGTACTTAACTTTTTTAGCGCTCAGGTTACGTTTGCATATATCATAATCAAAATACAGCAGGCAGTAATGATACAGCTACATTGCACTCAGGTCATTTCACAGCCATTACTTTAAACCCTCAGCCATTTTGAGCTAATTGTGCAAATATATGGATTTTTTGCCATTTCCAACTCTTTTCGATATTTGTCAGCGCATAGTTGTGCAGCTTACATGTACTACTACTTCACTGTAGAGTTCACGCGCTCGTGCATGTGTGTGTTATCTTTGTAGGATACCCTCCGGTAACACTGACTTTGTCATGACCAAACTCAATTACGATTGAGACAAAATACAATTTTGTCTCATTAGTATAGGATGTGTAGAGGAGAAATGAGTTGTCGATAGTTTAAGGTCCGCAAAGGTTATGGTTAAAGACTGGGGATAAAGATTTGGATTG
Organism: Trinectes maculatus; assembly: GCA_016785345.1. Lineage (NCBI taxonomy): Eukaryota > Metazoa > Chordata > Actinopteri > Pleuronectiformes > Achiridae > Trinectes > Trinectes maculatus. The sequence continues at coordinate 46,455 of JAFBJQ010001902.1, read as the reverse complement.
GCTTTTCCAAAAGGAAGTCAATGCACATTCCTAACAAATGTATGAGAGAGAAAAAAAAAGACAGAAAGACACGGGAGGTAGGGGGAAAGAGAAAGCGATTGTGAAGCTCATTCATTTTAGTTTCAGTACCAGGTTTTTACCATTATATGTAGTCACATCTGTTATTCCGTCCATGTTAGAAAGTATTTTTGCTGTGAATGTCTGGTGTAATTTCAGTTATATGTACAAAAAAGTAATTGGTCAGTTCTGATATTGGTGCTTCACTGTGGCTCCAGAGCAGGGGTCACCAACTGTTTTGAACCTAAGAGCTACTTTAGGGGTACAGAGTAATACAATGGGCTACTTGTTCTGTACACACTTCCTGATAAACGTAAAGTTGCATGGCTCACCTTTAATGATATTCTAATTAATAATAAATATACATACATACGAATATATATACAGTATATATATTTATATATATAGATATAGATATAGATATATGGCATTGTCTTTTGTAAATATATTTGACAGTTTTGTAGGAATGAGCACATTTGCAGCATTTTGTTAAAATGTACACCTTTTTGTACTAATTACAGTGGAACCTAGAATCACTACTGACGCAAAGTGTGCTGTACCATACCGCGCTGAAGTGACCCTAGTGGAAAAGCGCCTATAGTCACGTGTTGTTGATTAATTCATCATTAAAAAAGAAAGTTCCAAGTGGTTCGATCACGAACTGAGATCATGAACTAATGAACAAATTGCAGGGTTTCCCGCAGACCAGGAAGCAATTTGTGGCATGGTGGGTGTGGCCTGGGTGGTGGGGATGCCCCCCATTTGCAGGGAGCTGCCTTTTAAGTTTCATGTTGAGGTTTACTCACCAAAATTGAAGTTAAAGTTTAGTTTTTAACTTTAATGTATGCCTATTGTAGTGGCAGTCTTTAGATTCCGTGACATTCAAGGAATAAATTGCCAAAAACAACTAAAGCTGGATGTTTTAATTTCAAATACTGAACTCCATGAATGAAAATAAATTGTATAATTAAACAATTTAAATAAAATAATAACAAATAAGATAAATTAACAATTATTGTCATTTTCAAATCTACATCCATGCAAGTGATATTACTTAACAATTACATTTTTATAATTAAATACGATTTTTAGGCAGTGCTACATGATGACGAGTGCTATTTATATGCCCTGTGGGTGACATATATGGTTCCTGCGGGTGACATGGAGCCCGTGGGCACTGTGTAGGAGACCCCTGCTCTAGAGTATCATTGTCTTTTTCACCCCTTACAAGTTAAACGTAACGCAGCAGTGTGCAGAATCCAAAAGATGGATGGCCCTTCAGTGCTGCTCATGTGTTGCTTCAGATATTACCTAAGGAAACATTTCTTAGGGGTCTATCTGTTTTATTGTTTCTATTTTGGAAGCATTTACCACTATCCCAATTTATCCAAATCACTATGTGAAACCAGAATTTGTAAAGATGGCTTTTGTCTTTCTCATCTTTTCTTCTGTTTTAGAGACTTAACACTAACCACTATATTTGTTCCTTGTGTAGACACTACTGTCAGAGAAGGTGACTCAGATGATGGAGTGGGCCTCTAAGCGATCAGTCATCAGAATGAATGGAGATAAGTTTCGTCGCTTTGTCAAGGCTCCACCTAGAAATTACTCTGTGGTCATCATGTTTACAGCTCTGCAGCCACAGAGGCAATGTGGGGTGTGTAGGTAAGAAGCAGTAGCAATAATACAGGTGCCCCTGCTGCTTTTTTAATTCTAATGAAGAAATGTATCTTTGCTTTCAGACAAGCTGATGAAGAGTTCCAGGTGCTGGCTAATTCCTGGCGTTATTCCTCTGCCTTTACCAATAAAGTCTTCTTTGCATCTGTCGATTTTGATGAAGGATCAGATGTCTTTCAGATGGTGAGAACTTTTTTGTTTTGCAGGTTTATCTTCTTTTTCTTGTTTCCCATTTATACATTTGCTTCCTTAGTGTGATTAAGTAAATGTATGTAAATACAGGGGGTCCTTGAGTTACGTCGGTCGCGAATTACGTTGTTTTTGTGGTTACGACACATGAACTTCCTTGTTTCGGCTTCAGCGGTTTGCCCCGTAAATACGTACAGACTTCACACGGGAACTCGTTGGTGAGCGCTCTCTCTTATTTTACAGTATTTCTAAAAACTATCATAGTTATTTGTTAGAAAACGCTTCTATTTTTATTTCTTAAACAAATGCTTGGGCCTGAAAACAGGTTTTGAGCTTTGGTTTCGTTCTATAGTACTGTATAATAATTATATAATTATATAATAATAAAGCTGACTACTTTGTGGATTTCGCCTATCATGGGTTCTTTTTGGAACGTAACCCCCGCGATAAATGAGGGTTCACTGTACAACAAAAATAAAGGGATTGAACTTGCTGTTCCAATACTTTTGGAGGGGACTGTAATGACCTGCACCACTTTCCATTAAGTATGATGTGGTCAATTTGGTTGATGGTTCTTCCATCAGGTGACTTCCATGTGAGCTTGTGGATGTTCTTGTGTGGGACTATAGTTCCACCAATGACGAGGCTGTTGTTCAAGCAGAAATCAACAAGGTGTTGTTGTTTCTTGTGCCATGCTCATATGTCCCCATTGCTCTCTCATAGTTGGAATTGTTGATTCCCACTTCGGCATTCATGCTGCCAGTTATCAGGAGCATGTTGTGTTGGGGTACCTTTTGAGACTGTCATTTGGAGCTGTTCATACCAATCCTCTTTGTCCTCCTTTGTGAGTTTGCAGAACATGGAGTTGAGGCGCACACTGATCAGCCTTTCACTTACTGGTTCCCACTGCAGCAAGGTTTTCTCTTTGGAGATAATGATGGCTACTCCTCTCATGGCCCGAGTGGAGGATGATGGCTGTACTGTATCTTGTAGAACTTGGTGTCCAGAGCCCTTCCAGGGACTTTCACTAATCCCCATGATGTCCAGGTGGTATCTCTTCACTTCACTGAGGACTTGTGCTGTCTTGGAGGTCTCGAACATTGGTTCAGACATTCTATGCTCCAAGGCAAATCTTTCTTTGGCCCAGGCAGTCCTACCATTGCACCCCTGGCTTCCTTTTGGCTTTCATCAGGGGTGGTCAGTGGCAGAGAACTGCTGTGGACTTGATGTCGATGAATTTGCTCATTGTAGTTTCTGTAACGGTAGCTTTTTTTTTAACAGGGTGGAGCCATGCTCAACCCCCAACATAGAGGACAAGTGTGCTGTCTTTAGGCTACTCGCCAAAGACCAATCTGGTAAGGTTGGACCTGCTAAGAGCCAGAGGCTCCCCCCAGCATAGCTCTTAGAGTCTTTGAAGCGCACAAGTCTCTCCACAACAGCAAGGTTACAGCACAAGGAGAGGAGTTTTGACATATGGGCCTTATAAACGTGGACGTGTTTTCAAAGGATGGAATAATAAGCTTTGGCTTTACTGGAGGACATAGTAAGTTGCCATATTCGAAGGCAACGGGTGTTTCAAGATTGTGCTGATTTTTTGGCCCATTCGACGAATGGCTCATCAGTTGTTTTTAGATCTAGTTGGAAGCGGCTTTGGAGAGAGCCACAGTGAAAAGTCCTGGATTGCCAGTTCTCTTACAAATGCTCACTACTCTGGGTTTCTTGGCCACCGCATTTACAGCCTCCACCATACACATACACACACATACACACACACACAAATACACACATATATATGCGCACAGTTAACGTCGTTGAGCTGCTCTTCACAAGCATACAACAGTTTTTCGACATATGTTGCAGATAGTTATTTTGACCGACTCTCATGGGGATAACCTGTGCCCTCTAAATAAGACACACATGCACGCAACCACACTTACAGGTGTTGGGTTTGAACAAAAATCCCATTTTATGCATTACAACATTCAAAGCGGTAGAAAATGAATGAATGAATGAACATTATTATTACTTTGGAATAGAGAGAATACCGGTAACCATGGTATTTTTTCTGCAGTAGCAGTGTAGGTTACATAGAGGATAATGTTGCTGGGCTGGTAAGTGTTTTTTAAAATTGGTCTTGTAGTCAGAAGTGCGGTTTAATGCAGGACAGTGTTTACGCACAGTGGTCATACAGCATTTCTCTCTAAAAAGGGATTTGTCACATCAAGAGGAAGAAAAGAAAAGAAAGTTGTTGAAAAGTTCATTTTGAAATTAGTTTTGCTTGAATTATGGTTTTGTTTATTAAATGGCACAGTGACTCACAGCTACATCCTGTTTTTGTGTTGCAGCTCAATATGAATTCTGCTCCAACCTTTCTCCACTTCCCATTCAAAGGGAAACCTCGCCGATCTGATACCTATGAGCTGCAGGTTAGAGGCTTTGCAGCTGAGCAGTTGGCAAGATGGGTGGCAGACAGGACCGAAGTGCAAGTAAGTGTGAAGCATCATTAAATCTGTTTCCAAGTGACCAGCTTCCTGTCCTGTGAATCAGGTTTAACTAACCTTCAGTTAACAAAGGAAGTCATGGTTGACAAACCCGGGCTGCCTGACTTCATGTTAAATGTTACTGCTAAGTATTAATTAGTTAAATACAGTATGGTCAAGATCAAGTACTGATGCCGTAAAATGTTTTTTTACATATTTCCCATCATTTTCTCTTTCAATGGGGATGTGTGAAATCAACAGACAAAATATGTTGTGTATGAAGGCCTGCTTCTATGCATGTTAAAATAGAACTGACCAAGTATTTTCTTGAAAACATGTCCATGTTTATAAGGCCCATATGTCAAAACTGTAATCGTATCTGCATCCTCTCGAAGTGTCGCCAACGCACAATACAGTATCCTCGCTATAATGCGGTTCACCTTTTGCGGCTTTGCTGTTTCACGGATTTTTGATTTTTTACAGTATATGAACACGCATTGTGTTCTGTGTCCTGATTGGCTAAGGGAACGCACTTTGTGTTCTGTGTCCTGATTGGTTAAGGGACTGTAGGCCAGTGTCAATCAATCTCCTCCTTGCCTCATCTCTGTCCAGTACAGAATGCGTTCGGCTTGGCAAATTTACATGTTTGCATATTGTCTCCACGACAAAACCCACAATGTCAACGAAACGTTCTGCACCGACAAAGACACCTGCACCACGGCCTTCAGTAGAAAAAGCCGTGGTGCCGCAGTACAGCGGAGCGGAGTCAGCACGAAGAGGCACAGTCAGAGGAACTGTGAAATACGCGTCAGTCACAATGTGTCCAACCGCGTAGGTTGATTATTAAAATGATTATTTTACAGTATTTCTAAAAACTATCATAGTTATTTGTTAGAAAACGCTTCTATTTTTATTTCTTAAACAAATGCTTGGGCCTGAAAACAGGTTTTGATCTTTGGTTTTGTACTATAGTACTGTATAATAATTGTAAAAAATAAAGCTGACTACTTTCCGTGATAGGCGGATTTCGTCTATCACGGATTCTTTTTGAAACGTAACCCCCGCGATAAACGAGGGTTCACTGTACCTCAAAACCAATTAGAAATGTACGTACGCAAGCTAAGAAGCTGCTCTGACGGTCCCTATGTACATTCACCTGTTCATTTCGCTCTTGATACATCTGACCATGAGCGTGAAAAGTTGATCAAATGTTATGTAAGTCACCAAAATATCAGTGCTCAGCTTTCTTCTTTAAAATTGGGTAGAATGAAGACATCATAAACAAAATGAGAGAAATGTCATTTTAAAATCTTGAACCAAGATTTTACCCATATCATGCAATATTTGCCAAATTCACTGACTCTGATTTTGTGAAGGACATCATTATATGTGTGTGTGTGTGTGTGTGTGTGTGTGTGTGTGTGTGTGTGTGTGTTTGTCTCTATAAAGAGATCGGCCGATACGTTTTTTTTTAATAGCCGATACCAATATTGAGGTCATGGTCAGCCGATGGCCGATATCTTGACGTTTTATGCTCGCTCTCCCTCTTTCCCTCTCTCCCTCTCTCCCTCTCTCCCTCTCTCTCTGGGTGACTCGCGGAAGTCAGTCTGACAGTGGCAAGGCTATAATGAAGACACAACTTCATTATTATTAATTGGCGCTTAAAAAAAGCATGCATATCGGCCAGTGTCGATTTCAGTAATTTTGTCAGAAACGGCTCAGATTAATCGGCTGGCCGATTTATTGGTCGATCTCTTTTATATATATATATATATATATATATATATATATATACACACACACACACACACACACACACATACACACATACACACACACATGTATGCGACGCGCCGCCTCACCTGGATTGTCAGCAATGCCGCAAAAACATGACCCGGCTTAAAGTGACAGTAGACTGTTGATTGTTTTGTCATATGTTGTCAAGTCTCAATTTGTCATTGTCATTCCACAAAACTCACCAGACATTTACGGGATTATTTTTCAACATTGTCTTCGCTGCTGCTGTGAAAGCAGGGGCTAATAAATGACACAGATTGGTCGTTGAGCTGCCCTTTACGGCGATAGTTTTTTGACATACAGTTTGTTGCAGATAACATTGTTTTGACCGACGAATTGACCGAACCATTTCCAGGCATGACATGAGGACTATCTATGATTCATGTGTTGTGAATTTTTATGTACCTCTTCTGTACCGTCGATGTGCTGTTTTTCTTTTCCAGATAGTATAACTACTCAATAATGTAAAATTGCACATCGTCAAAACAACATTGACAGTACTATCGTAAATGATATATATCGTGAACCACTATCCTCGATTGAGTTTACTGACCTATTATTTTTAATAACTTTTTTAATAACTGTTTTTTTATTTGACTGTATTCAAGATTCAATTTCAGTTGATTGAGCTTGTATTGTAAAATATTTCTTATATTTTCGATACCTGGTGTTTTGTCACATTCTGTATATCATACTTCTCAAGATTGTTCTCAGGTGTTGGGGCTTGCACACATAAAATTTAAAACAACTCTTAAAACATAACATGGCAACATCAGGTTGAAACCTATTCATCTTCTTAGTACAAGTTAACAGCACACTTAAACACAGCATCTTTATGTTACCCCTAAACTTAGCCTGATAAGACAGTGATCACAATAGTAATACAGACTTCTGTGTTTGCAGTGATGAAGTAATCCAATACATCTTCAAACTTCAGTCGTCAAACGATTGGATGTTAAGGGCCTCTGAAGAATATCATTGTCATTTTTCTCTGCTTTCAGATCCGTGTCATTCGTCCTCCCAACTATGCTGGGCCTCTCCTGTTGGGGTTCCTTCTGGCTGTGATTGGAGGACTGGCATATCTACGAAGACACAATTTGGAGTTTCTGTTTAACAAGAATGTCTGGGCCTTCTTTGCCTTGGTAGCAACCGTCAACAAACATTCTTTAACCAACCAACCTTGAACATACATTTGCTCAGTATGGCTTATCCCTCAGACTGAGGACAGAAAATAAAAGTTGGTACATTGTTTGTATAAACTATTAAGATGGACAAACCTCAAGGATTTAGGTGACTTTCCAGCATGACTATAACTGTAAATGTTAAACTAGATCAAAACAGCACATGCTTTAACAAGGGTGGCATATTTTTCTTTGTGATTTTAGTAATAGAAAATGCAATTTTTTTCTCTTTCTTGTTTTGCTCTAAAGAAAAAGAAAGATTAATTGTGGCTAACAAAAAAAGGTAGCCTGTTTCAAGGCAGGTTAGTTTTATTTATACAGCCCAGTATCAATTGACCTCAAGGTGTATTACACTATGTGTCACTACATCATATAACAGCCTCTGTCCTTTGACCCTTATTCAGAGATGGAATAACTCTCCTGAAACACAATTTTTGGGTCTCTAACCTCAATAGAGGCTAGAGGAATGCAGTGGTACCAGGCTACAAGAATCACCTGAAATCAGGAGCAGTAATTTGTGACATCCTCATGACCATCTGCCCTATAGGCAGATGTAGCTGTGTATTATCAGCAGATAAATTAATTCAGCAGCATCCATGATGTCAGCAGTCAACTTATTGTTGGTCACGTTTAATGGTACAAATTAATAATTTGTAGCTACAAATCCATAATTGACACACGTCACTGATACATTAAACAATAAAGAATTCAGCTCAGTATTGTGTACTAAAATCAGACATGTCATTTTATAATCAAGGAAACTAAAATGATTACCAAGCTGCACATTGAGATTTTTACAGGGGGGCATACACCACTGGACTGATTTTCTAAACTGCTTTTTATGTTGCTGTAATTTCTGGAGGCGCTGATTTTGTTTGGGGAACTTACAGCAATTTACAGAAAAATCTCCAGAGGAAAAGTAATTCTCCAAAGCCAGTTTATAATGTATATATCCTGGTTTTGAATGAATTTTCAGTGCTTCTATGTTTTTCTGGGTCTTTCAGTGCTTTGTCCTGATCATGACTTCAGGCCAGATGTGGAACCACATCAGAGGACCACCTTATGCACACAAGAACCCGAGTACTGGACAAGTTGTAAGTCAGAAACACACTACTTGAAACACGGACAATATATTTTGAGTAATATTGAGCTGTATACTGTTGACTGTTTTCAGAGTTACATCCATGGCAGCAGTCAGGCCCAGTTCGTAGCTGAGACACACATCGTCCTGCTCTTCAGTATCCTTCAGTTCAGTGCATACTCACTCACACCTCTGCAGTTAGCATGCACAAATTAATCAAGAATAAGCCTAAAACTCATGTTTCTTACTGTAATATTAAGTTAAAACAACCCCAAACCCCCCCCACACACACACACACACATCTACTGCACTCCCCTACACATGTGCAAATAGAATTATGAATTTTATGCAAGTAAACTAATTTTGATTTGTATTAGCAGTTTTTGACATCTATTATTATTAAATCTTATCTTTCTTACAATTAGCCACAATTGCATTATTCACAGAACTGAATGGTATGGAAAGTTAATTGGGTAGAATTACGCAGTACACATCACCTGTGTAGAGGAAGTGACAGAATACACCCTACTGCAGACCATCAGTACATCCACAACCAAAAAACCACCCTTGGTATGACAACAGATAAATACACAGTTCCTCAGTGTGAACTTGGATGTATTTTTCTGGTTTGTGTTTAAGCAAACTGTAGCCCTTCTAGACCACTAAAAAGTATATTTAGACCATATGTCTTACTTTATGCTTTTTATTACTTAGGATAGATGATAATACCAGGTCTGTGTATGTGTTTGTGACACATCCCCTATCCAAAGCTTAGCCCATCATTTCCTCAACCTGTAAAAGGACTCTTGGCGGCTTGTAGCTGTTAAACCTGGTTTGTGTTGTAAGCAGAGTGATGTCATGTAATTTTTGTCTAAACCTTGACTTCATTATGAGATGCTGCTGTAACCATGGGAATTGTGCTGCTTTGTGAGGCTGCTACCTCCGACATAGACATTGGAAAGAGAAAGAGTATGCATGTTCACACAAACACACACACACACACACACACACACACACAGATTATTCCTTTTCATACTCAAAGTTTAACTCATCACTAAAAGATGAATGACCATTTTCCATCTGCAACTCTAGACTGATATCGCTTGAATATGTCCATTAACTGTTTATGAATTATTGGTCCTTAAAGCCTTATTTACAACATTATTGCCACCAAATTAATTGTCTACTAGAGGCCTTAATTTTCTTTGACTAAACAACAGGACAAACTTGTTATTTATCCAATCACTGCCTAAATAGTGTTTCAGCAGTGAATGGATGAAAAAAGTTTAAAATTTATTTTGTACAAGGTGAATGATGACCTTTATTTCTAATTTCTTCTTGTTATTTTTTTAATAAACCTAAATATGATTGGTAATTCTTTATTTTTACTGTAAAATAGCAATTCACACATCATTTTGAATATTGTTTAAATAGCAAATGCTCACATACTCATTTGAGCCCACGGGCATGTAGGTCTTCAAGTGAGAGACAAAATGAGGCGAAGTTCTGGGACAAAAAATGATTTGACGTCAGTTGGCAAAATATATAATTAATAAAATGAAAGGGAATAAGTATACAAATATGCCCACACATAGACATGTGTACTTCAAGTACATACTCTTATTGCTATGTAATTAAATGGTGTTGGCAAAAAGCTTTTTCCAGAGATGCTCAATTAACAGCATGTCTGCAAGAATGCAAGTGCGGGCAGGAAAGGGATGTCTTTTGTGTACAATATTCATTCATTTTCCACCTCTTATCTTCTTGAGGGTTGTGAAGGGGAGCTGGAGCCAGTTCCAGCAATAGTTTGGCGAGGGTGTACCCTGCCTCTGTCAACTTGTAACTATCTTCACTATGAATTGTAATACTAGTGACAGTTCATACTCCTTCTAATGTGTGTGTGTGCGTGTCTGTGTGTGTGCGTGTGTCTGTGTGCGCAGTTATGTGTGTAGCAGGTATTTGCTTGGTGACGCTCTTCTTCAGCTGGTTGTTGTCCATTTTCAGAGCAAAGTACCATGGATACCCATACAGGTATAGGCAATTAATCTCTTGTAGGCTGCTGTGATTAACGGCACAATACGTAATTGTCTGTTAACTAAACTTCTTGTTTGTGTTGCAGCTTTCTGATAAGTTAGACCACAGGAAGTGGTACAAGGGTGGTGCTATGACAACACTGCAGCATCCACTGTTTGCTAAGCCATGATTTATCATCTGACTTGTTGAAGAGTTCAGGGGTCATTTACCACAGAGATGCACACTTTGCCTTTACAACAGAGCCCTTATCACCATTAAGGGCATCCTGTATTCTCGTCTGCCAAGAGCTGTTTTCATGGAAAAATGATATTTTTTTACTTCAGACAGTTTAGGACATAGACTGTTGGGACCATCATGAGGTTCTGGGCAGATGTGTGCATGTGTGTGTGTCTGTGTGTGGTGGTAATGGAGGGACAGGGGGCTGGCAGAACCAGCAGTTTCACCCACAATGCAAATTCATGAAATACAGTATGTGCCTTTGACTGTTGAGACAAGTTTGGTGCTAATAATAATGGAGTAATTAATCATTGAATGGTTTTAATACATCTGAAAGTGACATTATTTATCGGTACATTGCTAGAATGCAGGGATGAACCTACATGTTTTGAAATTGAAATGTCTATATTATGGGATGAATCACCATCCCACCTAGCCAAATGCAACATTAGTAGTAAAAATAAAAAAGTGGTGTTAGTTGCATATTTTTCATAAGATTATCTCTACCAGTTGTACTAAATGGTATTTGTACTAAATCACCTGGAAGTTAGTCTGTTTTCACACATTTGGTACAGTCCATGTTCTTCCCATCATGGGCAACTGTCATAGTGGAAAAGGAGATATGTAAACTGTTTTAACTTCTTGTTGCTTAAGACTGTTTTTGCCCCTCATTAAGTAAAATTCATACTTTATCAGTTAGCGTTTTTCTGCTTTTCTGCAAAATTAAAGCATTTTAAATGGTCGGCAGGAGAAAATATTTGATTATTTCTGATATTAAAGTGCCTTAACTGCTGTTCAGTGTTTTTCAGTTTTTTCAGTGTGACAACAGACAATGTTATATCTATAAAACATCAACATGCTGCAACATGCTAAAGTGTAACGTTCCCATTAATACTTGGTGTAATTTTACACAGAGAGGCCCTCATTTTAACCAGTGTTCAAAACTTCCTGTTAGCATGAGTGCCAACTACTGAAACATCGTACCATGCCATTCTCAGTGTGAGTATTATTTGAGCTCACAAACCCATCTGCTAGTCAACTCATTTACTGCAGAGCCAGCTGGCCCATTAGGCAACATGGGAAAGTGCTAAGGGCGCTACAAAATCTGGAAAAAAAAACACACCATTATAATTATATTAAAACTACTTAGTGCTATTAACTCTTAAAATTGATAGCAATGCCAAATTAATATTAGCACAAATGCTAATACAAAATAAGTCCCCTCCTCCGGCTGATCGGCTTGCGCTCTGTGGGGGGAGGAGCGACTTTATTCATGTGACTTCAGAGAACTTTGTAAACATGTTAAAATGACTTAAACTGTCCGGAGCACAGGGAAGAAGAAAAAAGAAAAGGAGAGGAGGAAAATGGTATGCTAATCAGTAAATAACCAGTTTTATATTTTTGTAGCTCAGGGGCATGGAGGGTCTTTACTGTTATTAATCATTTGTAGAGACTAAACCTACTCAGTAACTGTCTATATTGGCCTAATCTACACTTTTATTATTTGTTCTATTTGCATCTGGCTAGCTAACGTTTTTCCTGCTTTTAATAGTCAATCAAATTGCTATTCCCTTTTCACTCCTTTATATATCAGATTTTTAACCCTAGTTGTTCGTTGTGTTACAGTTCAAATTGTCTAAAGCATGTTAATTGTTTAAAACTTTACATCAGTGTTAAAGTACACGTTATTATTATTATTATTATTATTATTATTATTAATACTCCATAACTTTCAGCATTCCCACCTGCCATAATAAACTGCAGTTTACTGCTTCTTTGTTACTGCTAATCAACATTTCACTGTAATGACAATAAAGTTGTATCTAATCTAATATGCATATTAGGAAAATAATAGATTGTATATTATACATGCAATGTAGACAACATTTATCTATTAGGTTTTTCTTTTTTTTCTAGGAATCATAATTTTTATATAATATCTGTAAGACTCCTGTATTTATCTTATGAATTGAAGACAATGGTAAAAAACGATGCTATTCAATTGCTTTTGTAAGCATACGTAAAAAAAATTAAATAAATAAATATCGCCAAGGAGCCACATTGGGTAGGGCTGGCTCTAATTTATTGTCAGTTCAACTATTTGTGAAGGCCTCTTGGTTGTAATGCAACAGTGTCAGCATGGGAATGATCACTGCTGGTGCTGGTTTGGTTCTTGTTGAAAGGATGTGAATGTTGACGAAGGTTTCACATGTTTCTGCTGATAAGTGGTGTCATCATGCTGCATAAACATGCCTTTCTGACTTTGAGGTAGTTCAGTGTGCTCGTGTTTATTTATGTAATCAGTCACTTTCTGCTCTGGGGTTAGCTGGCCAGGCAAGAACTTCAACTCACCAGTTTGCTCTTCTGAGTCAAGCCGAGCAGCAGCAGCCTCCATCACCTCTGCTTTGGCCATTGCAGCGTCCGCCTCTTTCTGGAGCTCAATTACTTCAAGAGTTGCTTCTAAGCGAGCCTTTTCGACTTTAATGCTCAATTCTTTCTCAGCGTAGGCTAATCTGGCTTTAGCAGCCTGTGCTTCTGCTTGTGCTTGTGCTGCTGCCATACTTGCTCTGCTAGATGTAGCTGACCTTCTCGAAGCTCCTGTTGATGATCTAACTGTCAGCCTTCCTAATGATTTTGAGGACTTTAGGGAGTGAGAGGAGAGTGACCTGGTCTCCTCACGATCTTGACCTTGAGCCTTTGATGCATCCATTATGCTTGACTGTGAAGGCTGGTGAAGGTGGGTCTGTGTCCAAAAGTTTGCTGATGTCCCTCGCTGAGTGCTATAATTTCACTGTACTGCTACACCCAGTGTGACTCCTGTCTTATACTGAGATTCACAGCCAGCTAAACTCTTCTGATATCGCATCCTCCAAGGAACAGGCCAGGTTGTATTTGAACTGGATTTAATATCAAAAGTGTGAAACTGAAAATACACAAGGTACAGAAAGCCTCAATTAACAACAACAAAAATGCATTGACGTTAAATGAATTTACGTGTACTAACGGGAATGGCGACAAACTACCGATAAGGACAAATACTACAAACAGCTGCACCCTAAGAATAATAAACAATAACTACTTACTTATATTGCCACTACAAGGGCTGCAAACAATCAATTGAAAAAACTTAGAAAAACTCCGTTCTTAGCGTGCAGAAGAAGGACCACTTCCTGGTTCGTCACTGACACAGGCTCAGTAAGAAAAAACATAAACAAAGAAACTATGCCCCCTGCAGGCCTGGAAAGATTACTGCAAATGCAGATTTAAACAGTTCCAACACAAGGTTTATTAATATCAAAAACGTGGCATGATTTCAGTCAATGTTTAAATAATCCAATAGGACATGAAATGTTTATGTTAAAGCTGTTGCCGTGTTTTACAGTGATGGTTGTGCTTATGGATACTGGGGTGATGACTTAAGAAATATATTTTCCACTTAGGCGGGACTCAGTTTGTCAGTTTGTTTTTGGAAATTACCTCTCCAGCTTTGGAAAAAAACCCTTTTACATGGTACTGAAGTGGCAGAGGTGTACAAGTATCCCACAGCCAGCCAATATTGGCTTGGACATATGCACCTCTGTTAGAACACACACAACAACCCTGACCACAGAGGGAAAAGGAGAAGAAAAGGAGGAATCAGTCAGGGATTTGTTAATCTACGGAGCAAGACAGTTTTTGACCCGATCTACCTGTGATCTATGAGAGCGATTCACTAACAAATCAGAAAAATACATGAACATTGCTCCTCAGGAAAACCTCAGCAGTTTGTTATTGATTGTCTCAGTAAGGACTTTGTCCTATGCTGGGAAAATGTTGTTTTTGGTTTCCATAATTACGTGTAATTACTTAATACCTAATAAACTTGATTTTATTTTGAATCCACAAATTTTGTGTGAAATGTTCTTCAGAAAGGAAATCAAACTTTTTTTAAACTTGCGAATGAATTCAACAAACCAACAGGATATGAAAACGCGTAACTTTTGTTCTACATTAGTAATATTTTGTTGAATGCACACAACTCCTGGCTTATTTGTATTTGTTGTCTTTTACTTTTTCTTCATCTGCTCTGTTTGTCATTGTTTTGTATTTATCATTTACAGTCGCTCTATGATATTCTTGTTGTCTGACTGTCTCTTCTTTTTAAGAAAAAAACATCAAAGACTTTCTGAATTTTTCGGCACACGTTACGAGATTTCGACACAGTACGTCACGTTACTAGTAACGGGAGTTACTGAATACAAGTAAAAACTGTTTAAAATTGTAAAGAACACCAATAATTTGAACTGGCGTTTCAAAGGAAAGCTATCCGCTGTTAAAATCACATGTAGTATTATGTTTAGCCAGTGGAGGGCAGTAATACTCATTTAATAAAAATCTCAAATTTGAGACGAAGAAGGCGAAACGAGAAAAACAGTACAAGATGGCGGAACGGGAAGAGAGCATTGAGTATAGACAAGCGACAAATTCAGACACGGACGCTCCTAAATTATCTGACCTGCTAGATCGCGGATGGAAGATATTTGAAGAAGTAGACAGTACTAATGAAGCCCTGGGGTCTAACAGCATCCAGGTCAAAGTGAAACGCGGTATAAGTATGTTAGTAGAAGCCTCCAGAATGGTGGCTCAGCTCGATCTCTTCAGCCGTAACGAGGAGTTGGAGGAGATCACCACAGCGGACCTGAAGTACCTGCTGCTACCTGCCTTCCTAGGAGCCCTGACTACGAAGCAGACCAGCAGAGATAAACGCCTGGACGTACTCCAGACGGCCAGGGCTTACTTTATGGACTTCCTGCGGAGATGTAAGGAGTACGACATATCACAAATCGAGCTGCCAGTACTGATGGAGGAAGACGCAAGATCTTCCGGCGAGTCTTCCGATGATGGACCTTCTGTGGCCAAGGTAAGTGGCTCACTGTAGTATGCTTAGGTGCCGTTATGGCCTCACCGGCCTGTTGCAGGCTTACTTCCATAGACATACTATAGGCGTAGACGCCGGATTCGCCGCCAGAGCCGACTGGCGCTGACAAGATTTAGGGCCGCCATCTTGGACCGGTCAACCGCTCCACTCAACGCAATCTGTCAATGAAGTGCCAAGGCATTTAATTAATCATACCTCACTGAATACCGAACTAATTTTCTCGCGTGTTTTGAGCTTAACAATAGAATATTCTGATATCATATAAAGTGACCAGACGTCCGAGATAGTTTCTGTATTTAGCCAGGACAGGCAACCAAACAACGGGGACTGTTTCCCAGTGATATGTGATGTAGGCTATGACGGGTCTTTTGCAAATCGCACACTATAAATATGACATATAAGCAGATGCAGATAGTTGCAATGAAGTCAGACTTTTTTAACAAAATGAAGAAATAATATGATTATTAACCTTAGTCTACAAAGCCAGGTGTACCCATGTGAAACGTTGACGAGATACAGGCTTCAAAGTTCACAGTGCTGTGCAACTTGTTTTTTGTGTGTTATTGGAACTCTGACCGGTCCAAGATGGCGGCTATATTTCTTACGCCCAGCGGCGAATGCGGCGTCTACTTCTGCAGTATGCTTACTTCAGCGTTTCCGCCATATTGGGCTGGACAACATGAAACAAACACAACTATCCGGGTCGTTTCAGTTGTTTTAGATTAAAAATAGCAGGTAAACGTTGATGTTTGCCAGAGGTTTTCACTGTGTTATTCATCCGTGTTATTTATTTTTCTATTGTTTAATGGTGTTTGGCAACCAACTTTTAGGCACATTACCACCAATTTACATTTCATTATAACATTTTCACCAACACACCTTTACATTACATTACATTCCCGTGATCTGCTTTTTTCTCTGGTGAAGTTGTGTGGCTGGCAAACCAGGTGCAGCAACTTCACCACACCACAACACATTGCACTACATCATACTACACCACAACACACACAACACAACACAACTTCCTATCAAATCAGTCAACCAACCTTTATTTGTACAGCCCATATTCACAAATTACACTCAGGAAGTGGCTGCTACCACAACACACCATAAACCACAACAGACTACACATCACCACAGCACACTACACCACACCAAACCAATACACACTACAAAACAACTACTCCACAACATGGGTGCCATGTAAATATAACATCTGTCAATATAAAGCTTTCAGAGTGGTGGTGTACTCTTTCCAGCCCAGTCTTGTCATTTACACTTTGTTGGTTAAAGTATCTAAATAAAGTACCTCTGATTACGTCCGATATGTATGACAAGCCATCATGGACAAAATGTGTTTCTTGTCAGTCGCCTCATGTAAAAGCAACAATGCAACCTTGCAGAATTTACATTGCATTTTACGCCGTTGTTTTAACAACATCAGTCGTAAAACAGTATTTTAAACGTTGTGTGCAGCATAAGTCCGTATAACAACTGTACTGTAAGGCCAGTTTTCCAACCCATCAGTTGAGCACTAAGTCTATTGGGTGATTTTTTTTTTAATTACTTTTTTACTTTCTCTGCTCCACATGTTACTGCTTGCAGATCAGTTTTCACAAATGCTGTGTACAAAATGTGTCAAAGATGTCATATTGATGGCCTCAATGAAAAACGCTATAACGTCACTTAAGATATAAAATGTATAATAATCTACTGACCTATAGATCACATATAGAGAACAAATAAAAAGTTGGTAATTGAAAACATATTCACTTTGTCCTGCAACATAAACAAAGTGTCTCAGTGGTAAAATGCTCAAGCAGGTAACATCTCTCAGCTAAGAGACCTGAGTAAGATGTTTTGATTTATTAGCAGGTGTTCAGTCATCTGAGGATGAAAGTAGGCTAAGTGCTCATTGGGTCACTGGTTGATTTATAATTTTTCAGTGGTTATTCAAATGCAAGTGGTATTAATCACAGAAAATACTATGACAATCTCCTAGTGTGTCAGGTGTATGTGTGCTTTATCCTGCTGTAGATCTTGATCAAAAAAATTAAGTGACATGCAGAAGAAGTCAGAAAACCTGTCATACTTGCTAACTTAAATTTCTCTGAAGTCTCTCTTCACCCTATATGCTTAAAACATGAACTAAGCTTAGAGCTTGAAAAATCTTTTGTGATTACATGGTAAGACTGGCATCATCTTAATTTATTGGTTCAGAATTGTTGTGACTTCTTGGGTCTGTCATAATCATTTGGTGAAAATTTGTAAAATAATCATGTAAAAGCCTAAACTGTGATTTGTGTTTCTAGTCTGTCCCTTACCCATCAGACCTGGTTGCCATGGCGGCACAGAGGCAAACGAAGATTGAACGGTACCGTCATAAGAAGGACTTGGAAGCGAAACTGTCAGATGTACAGAGAGCCATGGAGAGTGGACTGGCTGATGACGAAGTCACCAGAGATTTTTACCTTTTGAACATCCGAAAATGGGTCTCTGTGTGTCTGGAGGAAATAGAGAGTATTAATCAGGAGCTGGAGATCCTCAAGAAGATGGATTTTCTGAAGGGGAATGCTGCCAAGCAGTCAGCTCAGCCTACCAGACCTCCGATAAAACCATTCATCCTTACCAAGGATGCTATACAGGTGAGACAAAAAAAACCCGACAGCTGAGCAGAATCAGAGGGAGTGGCAACACTTTTCCCACTCTCCGTGCTCTGTCTCTGACTGCAACATGTGGAAAAAATGTTATGAATCACATTTTTCAATAGGTTTAATTACTGCAACCTCTAAGGTCTGTGTACTTAGCCTTTTAAGATAAATTGATCAGGTCACTGAACTGTTAAATAGAGGTAAAACAACCTCAAATAATCTAGTGGGAATGGGAAGAGAAGCTGATGGTTTATATGATGTTACCTTTGACATTAGGTCAGAAAGCTCTACAGGACAGAAAGGAGGTATGATTATCAGGTGACTGGACATTATATCTGTGGCATTAGTAAGAGGTAGTAGGATTTTTCTCTCTAATGGTTGCAATCTTATATAGGAAGAAGCTCACAAAACCATTACAACTCAAAAGACAGATGGCCGAACAGAGTTATAACTGGCTATAGTGCTGAAGAGGAACTTATGTGTGTTTTTTTTAATTGTCTTTTGATAATGTTCAAGGTTTCCCACAGACCACGGGTTGGTGTGGGCATGCATCAGTGATGTGCTGGTTGATGCACATTGAGCAGTTGCAAGTCACCAATAGAGCTAATAAAATGTTTCTAAAATAAGTGGTCGGGATGTGGATGGGGTACATTATTTTTTATTTTATTATTTTTTTTCAACAATATTTTGATTTGACATTTTTCACATTTTACTTACACAAATAGACAACAATCAAAACAATAATATCCATAAAATAAACAGTCACAATTTCACAAGACATTTCACATCACACACATAACAATTAAACAAACTAACGAAAACACAAACACTCAACAACACACATCAACACAGCAGTTGTAAATTGGTTGTACACTTTTGCATTTAAAGAACTCTTATTACAGGCGTCCATATACTGTAGCTTCAAACTCCACAGACCTTTCCCTGCTTATATAAGTCAGTCTTTCCAATACAAGACAATATGCTATCCCTTTTATCCACACATGTATCGAGGGCACATCCATTTTTTTCCAAGACAGGGAGATCATCCAGCTGGCCTGCAGGAATCCTAAGTCGATTAAAGTTGACTTTTTAGGATCAGTAGTAAATTTTTTGGGATATATACCAAGTATACATATGCTTGCCTGGTGAGGTACCTTCACTTTAACAATCTCAGATAAAGTCATAACAACCTCTTTCCAATTTTTTTCTTATTTTTGGGCAATCTCACACGCAGTGGTACAGAGTACCCCTTCCGTCCAAGCACCTAATGCACGTGTGGCACATTAGGAGACCACCGGTTCAACTTAACCAGGGTGATATATGTTCTCATCAAGTATTGATAGATTGGTTTTGGGCTTTAAAACATGCCTGTTCCCTATCAGTATTTTGTATGTCTTCCTGAGTATCCAGTCTCCATGCCTCTAACCTGTCAATGCTGGAGCCTCTATCATATGACACCAAGGCCATATAAAATAAAGTGATCTGTTTCCTCCCCTCCAGGTGCCAAGTGTAAGGTCTTCGAGATGTGATAGGGGTGGTTCAGCTATTACATTCATATGTTTAGATAAAATAAAATGTTTCAGTAGCAGATACTATAAAAATGTTTTCTAGGAATACTGTATGCTTGGCACACCTGTTCAAATGTAAGACGTTTACCATCCTTATAGAGGTCCTCTATTTTTTGCACACCATTATCTGCCAGACCTTGAATCCCCCATCTGCTCTTCCGGGTTTAAATAATGTATTGCCCCATATAGGGGAGAAACAGGAAATAGAAGGAGTGTCTTCAACATACTAATGTGCTTTGACAGATTACTCAGAAAAACAATTACGTCGTCAGCATACAAGGGTATTTTATGGTCCTGTTCTCCCAAAGAAATGGCCGATATGCCCACTTGTGCCCATATTGCCATAGCCAGTCGCTCTATGGCCAATAAAAATAACAAAGGTGATAGAAGGCATCCCTGGCGAATAGATAGCTCAAAGATGACCGGTTTAGAAACTATACTGTTGGTCAAGACACTGGCTGTTGGGCTTGTATACAAAATCTGAATCCATTTAAATTTCCTGCCTCTTTGCCATATCTGGGCAAAACAACAAGTATGGCCATTCTATTCTATCGAAAGCTTGCCGGGCATCCAATGACCGTACTGCTGTATCGCTCACACCAAGTTTTGCATGAATTATGTAAGAACCCTTCTAATATTATGAAACCTATGGCGTTTTTGCACAAAATCATTCTGATCACTATGAACTATGCATGCGATATAATGGTCCAGTCTCCTTGCTAAACCTTTACAAAGTATTTTTGTGTTACATCCGATAAGGCTTATTGGTCTAAATGAGGAGCATTCTTTGGGGGGTTTTCCTGGTTTCAAAATCAATGTTATCATCATGAGTCTTAAAGAGGGTGGGAAAATACCTGTTTGATAGGATTCTTTAAACATATTAATGAGTGGGATTAATAATTTTTCTTTATACGTTTTATAGAATTCAATCGGCAAACCATCAGGCCCTGGAACTTTATCGCTGTTAATATTTTGGATAGCCTGTGAAAGTTCTTCTGTTGTCAAGTCACCACTTAATTCATTTCTAGCATCCTCCGTCAGTGTCTGGAATTGAAACCGGTCGAGAAATGTATCTCGTTCTTCTGCAGTTTTGGGGCATTCTGATCTATACAACCTTTTATAAAATTCTCGGAAACTATTATTAATCTCCATCGGGTCTAGGTCTATTCACAGGTTCCCGGAAGGAGTCATTATACAGTTAATTGCTCCCTCGGACAGTTCTTTTTTTAATCATCCATGCCAAAAGTTTCACAGCTTTTCCCTCTTGATCGTAATATGATTGTTTCAGCCACATTAAACTCTTCACCACTTTATTAACAGATAACTTATTATATTTACTTGCAATTTACCAACCAGTGGAATTGTGAATAAATTTCTCAATATGTGTATCTAACTAAATAGCAGCACGATCGCTATGCTATCATACCAACATCTTCTAATTTTTGACAGAAGGTCCCTTGAGACAAAGAAGTAATCAATACGGGAATGAGATTAATGCATACATGAGTGACAAGTATATGCAATTATACCAGGATTTAGTTCTCGCCATACTTCAACCAAATTCATGTCCACCATATATTGCTTTCGTAATTTTCTAGTCTGTGCCTTATAGGTATCACAACCTGTAGAGAATCCATTTACGGGTTTAAAGTACAATTAAAGTCACCCCCAACAACGTAAAAGCCCCGTAATATGGATAAAGTAAGGAAAATAATTTCACAAAATTTAGGATTATTCTCATTAGGACCATATATACTTACCAAGTTCAATGTGAGAGAGAGGATATTACCATGTGCAATGATGAATCTCCTAGCCGGGTCCTGAATTGTTTTTATTAGTTGGAACGGTGTACTTCCATGAATTAAAATAAGTACACCTCTTGCATAATTATTGTATGTTGCATGTATCACCCTACCAGGCCATCTATTCTGTACCGGTTTAATATCAGAAACTGTCAGATGAGATTCTTGAAGAAAAATTATTTTCGATTTGAGCTTTGGTCAACGTCCTTAGCCCCCTAACATTCCAGCTTGTAACCTTCATATCAGAGATGTTCTGAGTGAGCATCTGTTCCACATACAAAATGGTATATGTCAGTTAAACAGAGAGAAGTAAGAAATGTGTCTGCTGTGTTGAGTATATGGAAAGAAAAAGAAACACCATACATACACTTACATAAACATTTAAAGACCTTGTTTGCCCATCTTACTCAGAACAGAACCTAGAGGGCTTATGCCGATCCACTCTATATAGGAGCAGCTAAACTACACAAACTGGCTTCATAGACGACCAGAGGAGTCCGCCAACCACGTGCTTGTATTCCAACAATATTTAGCCAACTTTCATTGTAAGATAAATAAATAAATAAAGTATATGCGTTAGAGTCCCCTCTTAAAAATTCTCATTCATCCATATATTTCCTAAGTAACAATAATCATGAAGTCGAACTAAATGAAATAAAAGAAGAAAGAAGAGAAAAAATAAAACAATAATAATAATAATAAAACACTCTTGGGATTCAGTGCAGGATTACACCATACCTCTTAAAGAAGCACTCTCAGCTGGTATCCATGGTGGAGGAAATAGTCAAGTCTCACATCCCACCGCTGACTTCATCCACTCCCTCAGGCATGTTTATTGTGGAAATCTTCCACCTCCTTAGGTGATGAAAATGAGCGTATCTTCCTGTTATGGAGAACTCTGATTTTGCACAGGTTAACCTGAAACCCACGGAAAGTTCCCTTTTCAATGAACAGTTTCTTTATTATGTTGAATCCAAAGCGCTGTTGCATGGTTTCGGCTGAACGAAGAACAGTTTGTGTCATGCATGATGTTGTGTTGTTTAACGGAGCAGAAAACAAACTCTCAGTCTTGAAATTTCAAGAATCGAATGAGAACAGAATGTGTTGCACTGTGCCACACTATCGTCTCTGTGCGGGAAACCCTGATGTTGAAAGCATAGCATTACGGAGGACTTTCTTGTATGTCTATCTCTCCGGGCTCTGTGAAATTCTTCTAAATTAGAGGAATGCCACCCTTTTTTAACTTGTGAGAGTATGTATTTGTGAGCTGTAGTATTACGCTGTCTCCTTTGAGTCTTTTTATATACTCTATTAATCCTGCAATGGGAACTTGTAGCAATTGCAATGGGGGAACTTGTAGCATTTGAAATGGGGAGCTGTTGTAACAGGCAGCCACTTGTGTGGAAAAAGACCCCTGGCTGAGATTCGAACCTTCTAGCTTCTAGCTGTGAGGCACAAGTGCTAACCACCGCTCCACTGTGTAGCTATCATGACCCTTCTTTTAAGAGGGGTGATGTATCCAGTGCGTTACACAGTGAATATTCTGTTGTTTTGTGCAAAATGGGATGGTCTGTTGTGTTGACATGTGGGAGTGGAGTAAATACCCTTGGAATTTTTGTACTTAAATTCATTAATAACAAACCAATTCTTTGTTTTTTTTCCCTCCTCAAATTCATGACAGTCCATTATATTGAAATGCAAGTCTGAGGGGAGGGTTTTGGAAATGTTACATGATCTACTTCTAAGCCATATGTCAGAACAAGATTGAGGGTGTAACTAAAGCAGTTAGTTGGCTTATTTACATATTGAGTCTGATAGTGATTTAAATGCTGAGCTAAGGCTGTCACTGTCAACAGCTACATTAATGTTGAAATCGTATGTCCTAAGAACAAACTCAGTTAAAAAAAATTGTAGAACAAGAAATTTAAGTAAGGAACATATGGATCATAAACTGTAACT
This sequence comes from Trinectes maculatus, assembly GCA_016785345.1. Lineage (NCBI taxonomy): Eukaryota > Metazoa > Chordata > Actinopteri > Pleuronectiformes > Achiridae > Trinectes > Trinectes maculatus. The sequence continues at coordinate 22,845 of JAFBJQ010001902.1, read as the reverse complement.
AGCATAGCTGTTTTTTGTGTTTTCCATAGTAAAAAAAAAAAAAATTGTACTTTTTTTTATATTATACTACTTTTGTTCTTGTCATCGTCATACCAAAGACTTATCCAATGTCTTCTCCCAGCTTCAAAATACCATTAGGACATGATGATATTTAAAACTGTATCTTGTTTCTTTGTATGTTTGTATTAACAACAGGGATTTGATCTTAGATTAAGTTAATGTAACCTTAAACAGAGTGGATGGTGGGTAACCACAAAGTCAAGCTGACCTGTCAAGTTGACCCTTTTAGAAAGTTTGAAATGGGCAAGTGGACTGATATTTGTTTGGACAGTAGGAGATGTGTGGACAGGTGTAAAACATCCTGTTTAGATGTTGCTGGTATTGGATCAGTGTTTAAAGTGCCATGTCTCAAAGAGTGTTATGTTCTTTTATCCACAGGCTAAGGTTTTTGGGGCTGGTTACCCGAGCCTTCCCACCATGACGGTAGATGACTGGTACGAACAGCACAGGATGCATGGAGCTCTGCCGGACCAGGGGATACCCAGGAGGGTTGCTGAGGATGATGACACTGATGCAAAGGAGAGGGAAGAAGAAGAAGAAGAAAAAAAGGCTGAACAGGATGATGAGGAGACTGTGCTAAAAGCCAGAAATTGGGATGATTGGAAGGATACTCATCGCAGAGGTTATGGAAACCGCCAGAACATGGGCTAACTGATGCCAGCATAGTGAACGTCTATCAGACCTCTGTCCACACTATGCTGTTCTGATCCCTAAAAATGTAGGAATGAAAATGAAACTAACTGCAGCATCACCTGACCAGCCTACTGAGTTCTCTGATTGGCTTATTTGCTGGTTAACACGACAGCTGATTTCTTGTGTAACATTTACTTCTTTTGTTAATTAACAGCACAGTAATTTTCTGTAGTGTCATTTGTTCTGCCAAGTCTTAATAAAAATGTACAGTTCAGCTGGACTGACTGACTAGGTTTGTCTGAACAAACCTGAGTCCTTGTAACTGCAGTTTTCATCAGTGGTCCATTATGAAGGGACAACATGCTGTTACCTTGTGTTATTGTTTAGTAGAATGTAGAAATGTCAGAAAATGTAATGTTCCCATATCCCAGCTATACAGTAAGTAAGGGAAGCATAAGACTTAATTAAGCATAAGTCTTTTCTGTCTTCAGGTTTAATCCACACCAACAGTGTCGGCATAATTTATTGAACGACAAATGCCGAATAAATTTGCACTATTAAGCTATAGTTGCAGTTATATTGGGTTCAGTTGTCGAACTTGTACACCGACAACATTGTACATTGAGGACTTAATCATAATCAACAAAAAGCAACCAATGATTGTTTTCATTATCAGTACAGCAGAATGATTTTTTTTCCATTAAAATTAATGTTCACTGAGTTTAGTATCAGTTACCTTTCCTTATAGCATAAGTCAACACATTCTGCCTTGTTGTTGACCAAGTCACAAAGATGACGATTTTTCTGTCATTGACCCCAGTCACATCTGTCCTGAGAGACTCAGTCCCATGTAGGCATCTAAGATATGGGCAAAATGATCAATAACGATAGTCTGACAGTATCGTTTTAAATGTTGTTTTTTAAGCATAAGTTGAGCATAAGAGACTCCCAGTTGAACTCCAATATAGAGACATAGACAATAGAGACATTAAATGGGTAAACATCAGGTTCTCTGTTCTGAGGTAAATTGCTGCATACAAGTGTTTTCTCTTATATGCATAGCTGCAAAAAATGACCATGCTTTGTGTAATGGAAGTCTATTGATTGTTTTGTCATATATTGGTACAGGTACAGGGTTATTTTTCAACATTGTCTTCTCCCTAGCGTTGCTAGATTACCACCCCACTGATCCATGCTGCTAAATAATTTGGGTTCAGAAAATGACTTACACAATTTACCAAGGGTCAAAAAATTGATGTCAAGAGATGAACCAGTTCTTCATCTGTCACATTATCATTTCAGTTCTAGAGTACTGGTTTCTGGTTGTCTTTGAAAATAAAGTGCAACATACAGTAAAGTCAGTCAGCAGAGGACCCACGGGAGGTCTGCTTCCTTTTGTTGTTAACCATAGCAAGGATAAGCTACAATTGTTCTATGAGGAACAAATAACCGGCAGAAACCTTCTTTTAACTGCTCATTTAATTTGTATTTCTGTTGGAATATGACAGGTGTTACTATTGTTGACTAAAATTGAACATCCAAGATTTTAATCCAAGGTTAAGGTGCCTGGTACATCTCAGAAATAAAAAAAATATATATGGCAATCAAAGATCCACTGTGGAGATGCAAAGCCACAAAAGGAATGCAATAGCGTCAACACTGTAATGATTGTTAGAAATAACACATACATAGATGTGTTTTTCTGTTACCAACCTGTGTGATAGTTATTTTTATTTTATTTTTAATATATGTGGGTAATTGCTTCATAGCGTTAGATGTAAACTACATAAATAACAAGTAAATACTTTTTAAACAGAATTGAAACACCAAAAATATCTGTTTATTGTGTTTATGTTCATGCATTCTTTTTGATTGCTTTTACATTTTGTGACAGCCACCGTAAAGATCAATGTGGCGCAAAGAGGGAGCTGTTGCACCGGAAGACCCATTACACAATTTGACAGCAGCTTTACTTCCGGCTCCTGAGGACAGCTGCTAGTAGCTAACCGTGCAGACCAGTCTACAACGCGGCTTGGACCCATCAGAGTTAAGCTTGAGGTAACCATAATGTGTCTATCTGTCTGTGTTGTTTAATGTGTACTTATGTTGTAATAAGATACTATTTAGTTAATACACTTTGCTAAGTCGGCTAAGACTCCCGTTAATGTTCAACTGGGGACAACATATAAGTAAATGAGAGCTCACTTGTGCGAGCAATCGTTGGGATTTCTTTTCGGCAATTGATCATGGGAAGAGTAAGATTTTATTTGCATGGCCAGCGTTCTCAAATCATATTTTGCCTATAGGATTAAACGTTAGTCCTAAATGTAATATCCTCAGACCTGCACTCTCATCAAGGGTGAGGAAAAAAACTCAGGGGAAACACAGGAACGTTAACGAGAGTCACAGTGAGGGAGTCCTCTCCTCTCCCTCTCAGCAGTTGGATGATACGTGTATAAAGCACATCAACAAAATACCAGGGTTATTAAAACATGATATCATCAGCGTATACCACATTTCTTTAGTGACGATTTTAAAACTTGTCAGTTCTCTCCCTGTCCCCGGGGCTACTCTCTTTTTAGAGAACTGGCTCTTTTGGCTCGCCTCAATAAAAAGAGTCGGCTCTTTCGGCTCCCAAATGGCTCTTCAGATTTTTTTGGTGCTTAAATTAATTTATTCATTCATTCATTCATTTTCTACCGCTTTATCCTGTTAAGGGTCGCGGGGGGAGCTGGAGCCGATCCCAGCTGACATCGGGCGAGAGGCAGGGTACACCCTGGACAGGTCGCCAGTCCATCGCAGGGCCAACACAGAATACATATACAAACAAACAACCATTCACACTCACATGCACACCTAAGGACAATTTAGAGTGGCCAATTAACCTAACCCCCACAATGCATGTTTTTGGGCGGTGGGAGGAAGCCGGAGTACCCGGAGAGAACCCACGCAGACTCCACACAGAAAGATCCCCCGAACCGAGATTCGAACCAGGGACCTTCTTGCTGTGAGGCACGAGCGCTACCCACTGCGCCACCGTGCTGCCCAAATTAATTTATTACCAACAATAATGTAAAATTATGCGCAATATGAATTACTAATGTAAAAAAACATGCACTATATCAAATGTTTATTATATAAATACACCTTTATTTATACACTCTACAGAGTGATAAAAAAATAAAGTAGAAAATGCAAAAACAAACGTTTAACTATTTACAAATGAACTTAACTAACTTTTAACTATTTTAAACTTTTAGCTTTTTACTATTAAACTTATTTAAAATAACTTAAAATGAATATCAGTTTCACTTGTCTTTTTTCTTCCCGTTGCACTGATGGATGAACTGTTCTTATGTGCCTGTGCAGGTTGTTTGTGAAGCCAGCACGATATGAGATTTTAGTTTTGCAAACTCTACATTCTGCCTTAGTTTGGTCAATATAATTGAAATGTGTCCAGATTTTGCTGCGTTTCCTGTTGTCACTCATTTTCTCAACTTTTTTTAAACTTTTCAATCCGTTTGCTTTGTGGCCCCTGCTCTCTTTCTCTCTTGTGACTCGTCTCCCTCGCTTCTGTTCGTGTGCTTGCTGTGTGTGTAACTCCCACCCCTCCCCCCTCTGGTCAGCGCCGACACCACACATATTGGCCAATCAAATGTGGTTTAAAGAGAAAAAGCGAGAAAGAGACAAACAAACAAAAAAAAACAAAGCAGCTCCCAACCAGGAGCCGGCTCCCATCGTTCACGTCGGACACATCACCACTACTTGGTGGTAAATCCGGTTCATTTTATGAACGTGGGTCACTGAGTCACTCACTTTCGAAGAAAAAAAACACCGTCGCTGTAGTTTCTGTAAGTTTACCCACGGTAAGGTTCCACTTTTTTTTACATTTTTAAATTCCACACACCAAAAAAAACAAACTTGTTTCTTTGTTGTTTAACCCGAACACAAATAGCAATAATTGAAAGTTGAATATATGAGAATAAAATACAAATATAAAAATTGAATTAAATGCAACAAAAACACAGGTGTGCAAATTAGAATATAGGCTAAGAATCAAATATTTAAATAGCAGTATAAACAAAAACAGCCATACAGAACAAAAATGCAAATGTGCAAAAAGTATGAGTGAACGATTGAGAAGAAACCAACTAAAGGACTCATATTTTCCAGATTGACTTTTCCTACATGGCAGCAAGTTAAAGTGAAGGTCACGCAGCCTGTTCATTTAAGGTCATAATAATGTTGATTAATATTGAAAGCGTTATTTTTTCCATCAATAAGAATTATTAATACCAGCAAACAATACACTAATGTTGGTTAGCTTGAGAACCTATTGATTGCCTGTGTTTTCAGGATAGATAATGCAATTTTAAGAAGAAGAAAGCTTTATTTGTCAGTGTCACAGTACACTTTATACAATACAATATACAACAAAAATTGGATTCTGCTTTTAGCCCATCACACACATGTGGGCTCTGTCAACTACGAAATACGAAATGGTGAAACAATAATAACAGAATGGTACCAAACAAATTAATTAAATTGGGATTGTTGTATTCAGTGTGATTAGACGTTACAGCATTGTTTTGTAGCTGGTTGGTTGTTGCAAATCTGCTTTCTTTGGTTTAATTCATGAATGATGGCTTGTTCTTATTCACGGCCTTTATTGAGGTGCTTACCAAGTGTGAATCTAAAATGTCACCAAAGAGTGGATGAGACACGATTTTCACCTGGTTCTCCAGAAAGTTCACCATATCTGGGAACATGGCTCTGGAGCCTCGCTGTTCATCCAGTTCACAAGCTATAGACCTCCATCTTTCCCATAGCTTGTATGGCCACTTCATTACCACATGTCTCACGTTTAATGGGATGTTCATCTCTTCCATATATGGTATTTCTGTTATTGCATTACTGTATCCTCTCAAAAACAAAGCAAATTCCTGTAGGGCCTTCATCCTCTGCCTTAATTACAGGCCATCCAAAAGCCTTTTCGATGGAGGCTGTTCTGCTGCTATTTTGTGTTCATTGCCCAGTTCTGTCCTTTCAGAGACCCTTTAACCTTTGAAATCCTTGCTGTAGTGGCATGTGCAGGCAGCATATGTGTAGTGCTCCAGATAACACAAACTTCTTCTCCACAACACAATGTTCAAAGGTCTTAAAGGAGAACCCCAGCCATTTTTACACTCCACAGCCACTATGGAGCTCACTGCCATGTAGTAAAATATAGATACGACCCTGCAATGCTTGACCATTGCAGGGTCAAGCATTGCAAGCATTGCATTGCAGGGTCGGGACAAAAACAAAAACAAAAGGTTTGTGGCTATGGAGGAACTCAGCTCGACAATCAATTACATAGGTCTACTTTACCCGGAAGAGTGAGGGACTGCCATCAAAGACACATAATTGTGTGAATGCTGAAAGCACACTGTAGTACTCCTGTTTTCTTTTTTTCCTTTTATTTATTATTATTATTGTTGTTGTTGTTGTTATTTATTATTACGATTGTTTCCCTATTTTCTTTACCATTGTGTGAATGCTGAAAGCTTTACTCTATAGTACTCCTGTTTTCTTTCATTTTATTCTTATTATTATATCTTATTCAGTCAATCAATCAATCAAATTTTATTTGGATAGCCCATATTCACAAATTGCAATTTGCCTCATAGGGCTTTAACAAGGAGTACAGGGTGTGACATCCTCTCACCTACACCCTCAACAAGGGCAAGGAAAAACTACCAAAAAAAACCCTTTTAACAGAGGAAAAAAACGCAGAAACCTCCAGGAGACACTCATGTGAGGGATCCCACTTCCAGGGATGGACAGAAGTGCAATGGATGCCACGTGTACACAACACATTAACAACATGAC
>JAFBJQ010001902.1:0-13865 GCA_016785345.1 Trinectes maculatus | reverse complement strand
TATAATATAATACAATACAGGGGGTCCTCGAGTTACGTCGGAGATCCCTTCCTGAGAATGTGTCGAAACCAAATTTCGACGTAAGTCGGACCATACATTGTGCCATTGTGCATACATTATGCCACCAGATGTCGCTATAACACCACGCTAAAATAAGAGTTTATTGTGGTGAATTGCCTTTTTTGTCCCTTATGACTCACCGTAGGGGTTGAGATCACGAGTGTAATGAGCATTTCCTTTAGATTTCTGTTATCAACCGTGTAGACCCTGTGTTGTGAATAAACCTACGGTATTGCCACGATCCCGAACGCATCTGTGTCCGTGTGCATCTCCTTACCGGCTGCCCCCCCCGGCCGGCCCCCCCCCCCCCCCCCCCCCCCCCCTCCTTCACATAAGTAAACACAGCTGTGGAGGTGTTGGAGAAAAAAAAAGCCAGCAGGCGCGCTGAGAGACAGAGAGAGCCGGCACCAATTCGTTCCCGTGTGAAGTCTGTACGTATTTACAGGACAAACCGCGTAAGCCGAAACAAGGCTCACTAATAGATTACAATATATTGTAAAATGGACTAAACAAAGTCCATTAGATCAAGTAAGGTTAGATATTGAACAAACATTCTACAAAGACATCCAGCTTGCTGATTTATTATTTATTAGTCCCACTATACGTCGACACTGCTGCTACAAAAGTATTAACATCAGCACCTCTCTGACAGCTTGGTGAGAATTCCTTAAAGTAAACGGGTCTCCTTACATATCCCATGCAAGCTCACACCCATCTGGAACAACCCTGACATTCTGCAAAATAAAAGACCAATAAACTGTACATCCTGGTGCAATAAAGGTATAAGGTATTTGGAACATATTCTCCAAGGCAATAACTTTATTTCATTTGACAAACTAGTGGCATCACACAACATCAGCAAAAACAAATTTCTGGAATATCACCAACTGAAATCCATAATTCAGGCAAGGTTCAAGAATTTCTGAAGCTCTCATCCATTAAACTGCTCTCCAAAATCAACCGGCTACTGTCTAAAATAGATCAAATAGTCTTGCGGCCAACCTCCAAGTGGGAAGAAGACCTATCCCTCAACCTACACTCTAATTCTTGGATAAACATTTGCTTTAATACTTTTAGAATGACACAAAATGCCAACTTAAAAATTATTCAGTACAAAACCCTGCACAGAATACATTACACTGGACGAAGGATGTTCAAGATGGGCCTGACGCAAACAGATATCTGCATGAACTGCACAGATGATTCACCAGATACTTACCTGCATGCTGTTTGGCTATGTACAGCAGTCAGAAACTTTTGGCAGAGGATATGTGAAGACCTGTCAGCATGTTTAGGGAACCCCCTACCAGTCTCCCCCACACTGTGTCTACTGGGTGATCTCACTAATATTAGTATGGAGACAAATAGATCATACACGCTTCTTGTGGCCTTCAGCATCGCTAAGAAAGCAATATTCATGAACTGGAAATCAAAAAAGAACTTGAACATAACACTATGGGCCGTGCCTGGGCCTCCCCGCTGGTGGGGCCGGGCCTGGGGCTGGGTATCCAAGTGGTTGGGGGTCCGTTCTTGTCCCCTGTGGGGGGGCCACCTGTCAGCGGGGTGGCGCTCGCGGCGGTCTCCCGGCGGGTCTGCGCGCCCGGACTGTGGGGGGGTGGTGGGCTCCCCTCTCTCACCTCTACAGAGAGTAGGGCTCTGAGGTGGCTTGGTGGGGCTCATGCTGCTGCTCGGGCTCTAGTTACTGTTGAAACATCCAAGAGCAAGACAGGTCTCACCATACTGGGTGGACCACCCCACAGGTGCATAGGATGATTGTGCTTAGCTTAATTTTAGAGAGACACTAGAGAGGGTGAGCTTTAAAAAAGAGACTTTGTGAGTGGATGTGATTTTACAGCTGAAAAATTAGAAAATCATGCCCCTTCAGCTGTGAATCTTAAAACTGAACTACAAAGATTTCTGACTCACATTGCCAGTCAGTGAATGGACCTTTAAAGAGACTTTGTGGATTTTTAACAAGAGCACAACTCTTCTGCAAGTTCCTCTTTCCTGGCTGCTCTAGGAGACAATTGACTGCAGCAGGGTGCCTCCCCTCAGTCTCTCTACTACCAAATTTGATCAGGTTTTACAAGTTTTACAAATTAATTGACGATTACCCTATTCCAATCTGATTGAATTTGATAGATTTTACAAAACAGTTTAATTAATCTTTCTTTCCAAATGTATTCTCTTGTTGATTTTTAAAGGTTTGAACTATTTAATCATTTATTCAGAATTGATTTATTTCCTTTTTTCCTATTTACATTGAGTCATTTGGTCATTTTTAAAGTGAAAAAATGATTTTAATAATTGTTTTGATAATTTCATTTATTTTTCATAATTGATTTTAATCAATTTTAAATTTTATTGACTCTGATTATTTTCCTGTTTGCGCCAATGGAGCTCAAATTTGAATTCAAAGACAAAAACCTAGTAGACATTAACTTAATTTCTTCTGTGAGCTGTGGTCCAGATGTGTATTATTCTTTAACATCATTAACAATTCCTATAGGTTACACTAGCCCCATTTTAAAACAGAATCCTTGGGACATTTTCCTTGTCACAGAATTTACCACTGGGGGCTGAGATTTGGACCATTTAAACAGAGAGCTGATTAATAGAGCCACCTGAAAAGGAGGTACAATATTGACGGGATCTAACAATGTATATTTTTAAGAATCAATAGCGATAACTGTTGTTGTAATAATTGTTGTATTCGGTTGTGCTGTTGTTTTTAGTTGTTGTGGCACAAGCTAATGTTGCAAGCATATATGCTTGGCGTCTACTCGAGAGGTTTCAAGTGATGATTCCACTCTATTTCTCTCAAAACTCCTCTCTGTCTATTTTCAGCTTCTAGCAACCATAGTCTTGCTATTATCATACCTTCTTTCCACTTCATCTCCCCTTCAACTTTCTATAGAATTTCTATGCACAGCCTTGGTGTTGAATGGGTCCGCTTCAGTGACCTCAGGATTGGGCTGTGATCTGCAGCTCTCGCTGGAGCGGTTTGCAACCGAATGTGAAGCAGCAGGGATCAGCACCTCCAAATCCGAGGCCATGGTCTTCAGTCGAGAAAAGGTGGAATACCCTCTCTGGGTGTGGGATGAGATCCAACCCCAAGCGAAGGAGTTCAAGTATCTTGGGGTCTTGTTCACGGTTGGGGGAGGATGGAGTGGGAGGTCAACAGATGGATCAGTGCAGCAACAGCAGTGATGCTGATTCTGCATTGGTCCGACGTAGTGAAGAAGGAACTGAGCCAAAAGGCGAAGTTCTCAATTTACCAGTCGATCTATGTTCCTACCTTCACCTATGGTAACAAGCTGTGGGTAATGACCAAAAGAACGAGATCAGGGATACAAGAGGCTGAAATGGGCTTCCTCCACAGGGTGTCTGGGCTCTCTCTTGGAGATAGGATGAGAAGCTCAGTCATCCGGGAGAGGCTCAAGTGGAGTCGCTGCTCCTCTGCATTGAGGAGCCACATGAGGTGGTTTGGGCATCTGGTCAGGATGCCTCCAGGACGCCTCCCTGGTGAGGTGTTCCTGGCATGTCTCACCAGGAGGAGGTCCCGGGGAAGACCCAGGACACACTGGAGGGACTGTGGGTCTCTCAGCTGGCCTGGGAATGCCCTTGAATTCCCATGGATGAGCTGGACGAAGAGGCCCGGAAGAGAGGTCTGAGCCTCTCTACTAAGGCTGCTAGACTGAGCCTGTCTGTTTATTCCTAAGGTTACTGTAGTTCCATGCACGTAGAATAGCTGTCCTATAGCATGTGATTTTTCACGTTGTCTTTAGTACATACAACAGTTGGGTCAAAACATGATCATTTTAAAGCAACAGTACAATGTTTTTTTTATTTCCCATCTGGCAACTCAAAGCAGCATTCCAACATATCTGCATTCTGTGCAATTCACTGCAAGACAATGTTCGTCAGCTGGACTAGAAACTAGTAACTAGTAACTCTCAGCTGTGTTGTTGACATATTTCCCGTAGGATCAATTCAGTCAATCATACATTCACATATTATTTGTGTAGTCCATAGTCACAAATCACAGTTTGCCTCATAGGTCTTAACAATCTGTACAGGGTGTAACATCCTCTGACCTACACCCTCAGCAAGGGTGAAGAATGAGTGACATAAAACAGGAGAAAAAACACAAAAAACGTCACAGTGAGGGATCCCTCTCCCAGGATGGACAGAAGTCTTATGGATGCTGCACACAACACATCAACAAAATAACAATATATAAGACATTTGAGAGATAGAGTGATAACAGGTTGTTAAGACAGCAGTGTTATACAAGTGAATTGGTGTTCGTTAACAGTTGCAATGTTTTCAGAACCTGATTCAAACAGAATAAGAAACAATGAAAATAATGTTGTTGTGGTGAAAGTGTTGAATCTGAGTCCTGCAGCTCTGGAGCATATTCCACGATCAGCTGTCACCACAGTCAGTGGTTCAGGGTGGGGCTAATGTAGGCAAAAGAAAGACAGACAGAGAAGGATAAGCACCAAATGGCGACCCAAAAGAGACCTTTTATCTTTCCTCTAGTGCCACCATTTGGTGATTGTTCAATAAATGGTTTTACAAATCTTGGGTTAAATTCTGTAGGCGTTGGCGGTATATACTGTTTATAATTCACAGGAGTCATAGATTGCATGGAGGAAACATGCAGGAATCTCTGCTCTCTGCAACAAGACCAGCGGATCATTTAGTGGTGAGACGGGAGTCTAACCCACTCACCTGGAAATGGTTCGGTCAGTTCTCAGTGAAAATAAGGAGACAGTGTTTCCCCTCTATGCATTATGCTTAACAGAAGTCTGGAGATTGTTGTGTCATATATTGGCAAGTCTGAATTTACTGAGCCCGTCTGGTGATGTGTGTGGACAAAAAATCTGTGAGCATGAATTAATAATTGGTCTGAGCGGCCCAATCACGTTGTTAAACACCAGCCCCTTTCGCTTCGTTCCTGCCTGTGTAATGCATTCGGCAAAAAAAAGTCAGCACAAGAGTTTGTTTCTGGACCACTGGCCCTTGACACACACTGGTCTGCGGCCCAATGGTTCTTTTCTTCACTGACGCGGGGCTGGCCCAATCATAGTGTAGCATCCTCACAGAGGAGGTGAAGCCAGCCTGTCACCTCTCCACTCTGTCTGGCCCAATCATATCACAAAACCCCGCCTCCCTTTGGTTCGTTGCCAGGATGGAGAGAAAGCGGAAAGGAGGTGCAGAGAAACTGCATGAAAAAAAAAACTTGCTCTCCAAACAAAGACAGCCAGATATGCAAAAATTTTAGACATATTAGCCAGGGCAGGGCCTTCATCAGCTCCCGTGGCTGATGACAGTGGTGGACAGGAGCATGTAGTAGAACCTGCAGTCAGCTGGACTGCTGTCAGAACACATACAGGCTATGAAATAGCAGGCTAAAGCAACCAACCTCTTGGTAAATCTGATACAATGATAAAACATCAATCAAATAATTTTGGAGAATGTTCTATGGCCAAGTTAGTTTGTATTGTAAACACAGGTAAAATTAGCTAACGTCCTTACCACTAGCGGCTATTTATAGGACTTTGTGTACACTGACTGGATGAGGTTAGTACTTTTATATCTCCCATTCTGAACTAAATGGTCTAAATGTGAGAACACTTTTTAAAACCACCATTCACCAACAATAACACTGAGTCAGTGGGCAGCATTCTAATTTCATTATTAGACTATTATTGTTTGGGGGGTGAGTTTTTGGCCCTGGAAAAATGTGTTTTTTATGTAATTGTTTAGGGTCAATGTACAGAAAGGAAAGAGAATCACACTTTTTAAAATATCATTTTGTCTATTGCCTATGGTATTGCAAATGCAGCTGTGCACCTTTACAAGAGAATCCAATAATATTTGTAAATGTAAGGCCACCACTCACCAACATAAAAACGGAGTCAGTGGGCAGCATTCTGATTTCCTTATTAGGCCATTCATTGTTCAACTAGTAGGCTACATTTATAATTTTTGACTGGGTGAGTTAACAATTTACTGAGTTCTACTCTTGATAGTTTTAGCATCTGATCAATCATTTCTCATCTCTATTCTTTCTCTTCCTCTTTTCTTCCTCCCTGAAACACATACGCACACCCAACAGGATGAATGCTGCTCTAACATTCATTACGGTGATGGAGTTGGTGGAGCACACATTTTTGAAGTGTTAATAAAGGACGCTGTTTGGAAGTATTTAATGTGTCCACTCTCACTGATTCCAGTTAACTCATTCCAAGACTTAAGGTACGTGGTTTTAAAGAGTTGCACATTTGAAAAGTCGAAAGACCGTAAAAGTGTCCATTATCGAATGTGGTAGGCCGGTCTGATCCAAAAATGCCAACGGCAAATTTTTTGGCCCAGTCCGCCCATGTACGTTACCAAACCACAGCGGCGCTGCTGCCGTTTTCAAGGGGACACACTGCGTTATCTGCCTAAAACGGTCACAGTTAAGAGCCACAACCGATCTGTGTCATACAGTATATTAGCTCCTGCTTGTCTGCTGCACAACTGACCTCAGAGCAGAGAACCTGAATGTTTACTCATTTTATGTCTCTACACTGGAGTTTCACTGGGAGTCTCTTGAATGCTTAAGTTTAAAGAAAATAAACAAGCGCTGTTGTTCTGAACATATGTCATGTAAACAATAAGAGTTTTAACAGCATTTTTTGTAAAAAAACAACAAACAAACAGAACTAAAGGGTGTCGTCAGATTATTGTTATCGAATAATTTTAAAAAATTACCCTTTTCCCCCATATCGCCCACCCCTTGCATTCAGCCAAACCCATAGCGCTCCGGGCAACAGAATCAAGGTGAGGCAATGTCATCTCCTCTGCTTCACTATACCTCACCCCTCCAGCTTGTCAAAAACAATAGGATTGAATGACAGATCCCTGAAAACCCTCTAGGTTGTTTAACTTTTAATTAATATGATGTAGTATGAGTTGTATTGACAGTTGCTACTGAGATACTTTAATTACTTGAATGTTGAACAACTGACATTATTGTTATTTGTGTTGTGAACTTTTTATGGGTCAGCTCCTTTCTTGTGTCCTGAATCAATGGTAAAACTCAAATTTTGGACAGTTTTGATGGCAAGATATCTGAACCCTTGAACCTCCCTGCTACCGTGTGTGCCAGAACATTATTCTGGTTATCTGCAAAAGATAGAATCTTAGACACTCTCACACTGACTGATTTCAAATTCACAGGACTTTTTAATGTAAACTGAAAAGGCCTATTGCATTTATTTTAAATGTATTAGCACTAAATTATTTGAAACTTGTCTGTCTTGGTATCCGTGCTGCACCCTTGTGATCCAAGCTGAACCTAATCTCCTGTGCACCTGTGGTCTAAAACGAATATATATATATATTTTTAAATGTGTATGTCTATCTCTGAGCATAGCTCACTTGAAACGTGTGACTTATTTCAATTTAATTTTATCTTTTTAATCATTTATACATTTATGCACAGATTTGTGAAAATGTTCACAAAAAATAAATGTTCCTTTCCTTTTTCAGACCTGTCCTGAGCTGTGTGTGACCACACTGTATCTTCAGTGACAATCAGGTTAAACCTTCAGTTATTTGATCAAATATTGTTATATTTCTCTTAAAGATCAGCGTTTATTTTTGTTTGTTTTTTTAATGCTGTTATCAGACTTTCATCCTTAAACCCAAAGAGAAAGGATAAACATCAGAAAATCAAAATACAAGTTATGAAAAATTACATTTTGAGGAACACATTAGAAGCAGAAACAAACTTGCTGAACAAAAACAAGAAAAAAAGAGAAACAATGGATTCAAATTACGGTCTTTTTAGTTAGAAATTAAAACAAAAAAGCATATATTTTTACATTAACATCTCTTTCTGTTGGTTGTGAGGTTTCCATCTGAGGGGTGTGTCCAGCAAGTACACTGAGCCTTGAGGGAAATAGACAAAGCCACTCATGGTGTACATCTTGTGACCTTGGGTAATAAAAGCTATCAACTATGTCTGAGACATAGTTTGTCAACATTTTGACAAACTGTAGTTTGGACAACATTTTGTCCCTTGAGTTCAAGACAGTGTGCAGTGTTTCTACATGTGTGTTTGTGTATAGTCTCAGTCACTGCATCCATCCTTTTGTTGTCATCTTCAGAAACCCAACTGCCCTGAAGTCAGTCAGTAAGAAAAAAAAAATAATACAGAAGTAGCCAGTCCACCAGTAAGCTGACTATATTGACTCAGCCAATCACCTAGCCTTTCACAGTCTATTACGTGTTTCTGTGGTCACAGCAGAGTGCGCTGATCCAGTTTTAGTTTGTGATTAAAAATATAATCCCCCACTGATGCAGAGAAGTCCACATTTAAAGCTGGAACAGCAAACTCTTTAAACTTCTGTCTGGTCAGTTTTGCTGCCTGCTGGGATCCAACCAGTCTCCGTCGACCCGTGCTGACTACAAATGCCCCATGTGAATGGTTGACAAGAGGACTGAGCAGAGAGGTTAGCCGAAGAGTAATAAAGAATAAGAGGAGAACGGAATAGTGAAAGAGTGGTGTTTTTCTCTTGTCTGTTGGGTTCATTTGTGTCTCTGGAGAGCTTTCCTCTTCCGCCTCTTGAAGAAACAGCAGCACCTGCAACACACCAGGATTTTTGATTTTACCAAGCACAACTTATACCATAACAAAAAATGTTAATGGCTCAATAACTTGTTGTGGCATCATGGTCTCATGATGTCAAAATGTGAACAGGTTAATGCAATAAGTACTGAAACACTGAAAACTTTGCATTCAAAAGTATTAAGGTCAAGCCATTACGAGAAAGTCAAATTAAGTTCACCTGTAAAGGTTAGAGTGCATTTTAGGTGCAGTCTTCTTCTTCCGAAAGCCAAATATCCCTAACTTTTTGTGAGTAGTGTAGTAACAACATTTATTTGCATGCATGTCCTTACTTGGTGTCATCAGCCACTTCCACCTCTGCATTGGCTGTGATTGGTGCATTAGAGTGTCCTGCAGTGGGGTCATCTGTATTCACTTCCCCATTAGTTGAGCTCATCACCTGGAGGTGAGAAATGGGTGAGAGGGATGAGTACAGACTATACCGATGACATCTCAGGCACCATCCACATGAATACATATGCCATTTTAAAATAGAAAAATGTAGCAGAAAATGCTACAAACTAAGAACAGTGTGAGTGGCAGAGGCAAATAGTAACGTCTTAAAAATGGATTAGGGTGAATGCTGTAACAGATCTGCATTAAGTCCACCCAAAGGCAGCTAAATCTAAAAGCACTGCCACTATTTGAACATAACATGCTGCCACTTGTGTGTTTTCTGTTCATTTTTTACAAAGAGCAATGTAAACTTTTCAGTGAAAATATTATCATCCCTTCAGTGAATAAGGTGTTTCTTAAATGCACAATCATCTGGCATGTGTTAAATCTTATTTTAGACAACAGCCCATTTTCATCTATAAGTCTACAGGGCATACCCTGGACTCAAAGGAGATCTCCGGCCGTTTTTACACTCCCCTCTCTTCCGGGTAAGGTAGACAGAAACTGATTGTCAAGCTGACACTGTTGTAATGATTTTCAATCAATCAATCAACCACTCAACCAACCAACCAACCAACCAATCAAATTTCTTTTGTATAGCCCATATTCACAAATTGCAGTTTGCCTCATAGGGCTTTAACAAAGAGTACAGGGTGTGACATCCTCTGACCTCTGACCTACACCCTCAACAAGGGTGAGGAAAAACTGCCAAAAACCCCCCCCCCTTTTAACAGGGGAAAAAACGCAGAAACCTCCAGGAGACACTCATGTGAGGGATCCCACTCCTAGGGATGGACAGAAGTGCAATGGATGCCACGTGGACACAACACATTATTTTCTGACTTTGTTTCCAGGCGATATGAGCGCTTAGAGATTGGCCCCATAGGAAAGCACTGGAGACCCGCAGCTGCAACAGCTGAATACGGAGATACCTTGCGCAACGGAGCATAATATTTTCTCAGTTTTTTTGCTTCCTATCGCATCAGAGGAGACCAGGTAATACGACACCAGGTAATACGGAGTGTAAAAAGAGATGGGATTCTCCTTTGGTGGATTCTGACTTTGCCCAGGACTTCTTGTAACTTTTCAATATTGCATTATTTTTTATCTTTTTCTTTAACAGAAACTGGGCGCCTAAACAAAATGCTCTGCCCGAATGCAGTTTAAAGTAGCCTGAAAACTAACTATATCCCACGTACAACTTTAAAGTGATCACGAAAATGAGCTTGAGCCAAAAACAGACTAAAATGGACACCAGAGCCGGGAAAAATGATGACCCGAAGACGAAACAAAAACAACTAACACTTGATGCTAACTGAGTCCGGGGCCAAACAGCTAATGCTAAAAGAGCTCCGGAAATTCAGACAAGAGTCCGGAGAGGCACAGCGACAAATTCAAGATTCCCAGACAAGGATGGAGACGTCAGTGGCCCAAAATAAACAGCGGATAGTCACACTTGAGGAGAGGCTGACCGCTACAGAGACCAGAGTGACACCGAAGACCGGAGCCTGCGGCAAGAAAGAGCGCTAGCCTACCTGCTAAGCAAGGATGCAAAGCTAACCGCCAGACAAGATGACCTGGAAAACAGGCTCCGCAGGAATAATATCAGAGTGTATGGAATACCGGAGGATGCAGGGGGTAAAGACATGATTCCGTTCATAACTAACCGCCAGACAAGATGACCTGGAAAACAGGCTCCGCAGGAATAATATCAGAGTGTATGGAATACCGGAGGATGCAGGGGGTAAAGACATGATTCCGTTCATAACGTATCTCTTTCAATCAACTCTGAAACTGTAGGAGGATATGAACATTTGCTTGGAGAGGGCTCATAGGGCTTTAGTGCCAAAGCCGAAGGCGCCGCCGAGATCAATAATAGTGCGTTTTTTGGACTTTAAAGTTAAACAAACAGCACTCCAACAAGCCTGGGCCCAGCGAGACGTGGAGTTTCAAGGGAAAAAAATTATTTTGACCAAGACTACTCCCAGCCTGTCCAGAGAAAGAGAAAGCAAGTGCGTGAAGTCATTAAAAGACTAAGGAAACGCAACATCAGAGCTCAATCGCCGTATCCAGCCCAGCTAAGGGTATTTTTGGACACCTGGGTCAAAACCTTCCCCTCACTTTGTGAAGTTCAACCAACTCTACAGGAGGTAGGAGTGGAAGTGGACATGGACGGACGGGACCTCCTGGAGAGAGAGCTGCTACATGACGGATGGCTGACCCAGGGCAGACAGGGGATAAAGGGGCGGATCCTGACTCCCAAAGAAATCAAGACCATCACAAGCGGTGCAGATCATCACTGAAACAACTGCGACTCAAATTAAATATGCAAAAACTAGGAATGAAAATGTGGATGTGGGATATCTTAGAGAGGCAGCTACTACACAGATCGACACTGAAAGGTTTGACAATAAGAATGTAGCTATCTTATTTTTTCCCTTTTCATTAAGGTTTGAATGGAAAAGGTAGTGTGTGGTAATTGCATAATAAACTCTGATTGGTACAGGCTTGAGAAAATTTAAATCAAGAGCTCGAGCTCTCTAGAGCTTTTTCATCATATGAAAATCATAAGAAAAGGGGAGTGACTATTCTATGCCATAAATCCCAATGTCTGGTCCCAGAGAAGGTCCTCCAAGACAAAAAAAAAAGGTCGCTGGGTCATAGTCATAGGTTCCATTGGAGGACTTATGAATGAATATGAAATATGAATATTTATGCACCCAATGAGGACGACCTAGGGTTCTTTAAGGAGGTGGCTCAACTCTTGGCAGGGAACTCAAAAGGAATAATAATATTAGGGGGTGATTTTAATTGTGTGATAAACAAATACATCGATAAATTTCCATTTGTACAAAAATATCAAATATCCAAATCCAAAGCAGTGTGCAATATGTTAGATGAGATAGGTCTGGTTGGCATTTTGCGTAAAAAACCCGAAGACCAGGGATTACACTCACTTCTCGAGAGTCCATAAGAGTCATTCAAGAATTGATTATTTCTGTATCTCGAAACAAGAAGCCCTTAGAGTGGATGAATGCCGCATTGAACCCCAAACTCTTTCGGACAATGGCCCAGTGTTTATGTCGCTATGTACAGACCAGAATAAAACTCGGAACCTGTGAAGATTAAATGAGTCACTTTTAAATAATCTGGAAGTGGTTCAAGATATAAAAAAACGAATTTAAAAACGTCTTAGCCACAAACGACAATAACGAAGTCTCCCCTTCCACCTTGTGGGACACAGCGAAAGCAGTGTTAAGGGGCAAAATTATATCATTCTCCTCTAATTTAAAAAAGGAACGTGAAAAAGATCAAAGGTTATTAGAAGAACACATTAAGAAATTGGAGACAGAACACAAAAAAACTAATAAGGACACTACTTTCATAGAACTAAGTAAACTTAGACAACGACTAAATGATTTATTAACATACAAAGCAGAGGGGGCCTTATGCTTTACTAATCAAAAGTATTACGAACAAGGGAACAAAGCAAGTAGGCTGCTCGCTTGCCAACTAAGAAAAACACAAGCCAGCCGAATAATACAAAAGGTTGCATGACCAAATTTAAAAAATTTGGCGTCTCATCCCAAAGCAATAGCTAACGCTTTTTCTAAGTATTATGAACAACTTTATGATTTATCAACTTCCCCCAATAAAAAAGAAAAAAATGAACAATTTCTCCAACAAATTAACCTTACCAAACTGAATCAAACTGAAACTAAAGCTATAGTTGAAACTATCACAGAAGAGGAAATAAAAATGTTAAATGATTTTCTTCACACCGATAGTCTATATGAGGACTTTCAGTCAGGGTTCAGAGTTCATCATAGCACTGAGACAGCTTTGGCAAAAGTCTCAAATGACCTACTCATGGCTTCAGATAAAGGGTTTATCTCTGTTCTGGTTCTCTTAGATCTTAGTGCAGCTTTTGATACTGTTGACCACCACATCCTTCTTCATAGTCTCGAACACTTAATTGGCATAAGAGGAATTGCCCTAAAGTGGTTTAGCTCCTATTTATCAAACAGACATCAGTTTGTACAAATTAATGATAAGTTGTCACAATACGTACAAGTCAGCTATGGAGTTCCTCAAGGCTCTGTGCTTGGCCCAATGTTATTTATGTTATACATGTTGCCACTAGGAAACATCATTAGAAAACACTCTTTAAATTTCCATTTTTATGCAGATGACACCCAGTTGTATATTTCAATGAAACCACATGAAACTAATCAACTACTTAGACTACTAAGACATTAAAACCTGGATGAACCAAAAATTTCTATTATTAAATGCAGACAAAACTGAAATTTTAGTACTTGGTCCTAGACACCTTAGAGAATCATTATCTAATGATATAGCCAGTCTAGATGGCATTGTCCCTGCTCCCAGTGAAACTGCCAGGAATCTGGGAGTTATATTTGATTCTGATTTATCACTCGATTCTCACATAAAACAGACCTCGAGAACTGCCTTTTTTCACCTACGCAATATAGCAAAAATCAGACATATCCTGTCTCTTAAAGATGCTGAAAAATTAATCCACGCCTTTGTCACGTCCAGGCTTGACTAATGTAACTCATTACTATCAGGCTGCAACAGTAAGTCCTTAAATAGCCTGCAGCTCTTTAAGGAGAAAAATTTTGAAAGTGTGTTAAAGTACGTAAAGCTTGAAATATCAATAAACACATTTGTTAAAAAAAAGAACAGAAACTGATTCTACTCATTCTACCCAACATTTTGT
>JAFBJQ010001900.1:0-11584 GCA_016785345.1 Trinectes maculatus | reverse complement strand
AACAGACATCAATTTGTACAAATTAATGATAAGTTGTCACAATACGTACAAGTCAGCTATGGAGTTCCTCAAGGCTCTGTGCTTGGCCCAATGTTATTTATGTTATACATGTTGCCACTAGGAAACATCATTAGAAAACACTCTTTAAATTTCCATTTTTAAGCAGATGACACTCAGTTGTATATTTCAATGAAACCACATGAAACTAAACTACTTAGACTCCAAGCATGTCTCAAAGACATTAAAACCTGGATGAGCCAAAATTTTCTATTATTAAATGCAGACAAAACTGTCAGTCTAGATGGCATTGTCCTTGCTCCCAGTGAAACTGCCAGGAATCTGGGAGTTATATTTGATTCTGATTTAACAGTCGATTCTCACATAAAACAGACTTCAAGAACTGCCTTTTTTTACCTCTCCATATATGGACACCCTCTCCATATTTAAGAGGAGACTTAAAACGTTCCTTTTTGACAAAGCTTATAGTCAGGGCTGGTCGAGGTCCATCTTTGATCAGCTCTTAGTTAAGCTGCCATAGGCCTAGACTGTCGGGGGACATTTAGACCTTATCCTTCTCCTCCTCTGTCTGCTTTCCCTCCTTCCATCTACATCATATCATGATATCTGTGTCTTATTAATGCACTTTACTAATTCAACCTCTTCTCTTTGTGCAGCCACTTCTATGGACCATCGACTGTGGTGGAATTATTATATTATATTATATTATATTATATTATATTATATTATATTATATTATATTATATTATATTATATTATATTATATTATATTATATTATATTCATCTACTTGTATAGTTACGCTAACAACCAGTCATACAGTGCCTTAGCTCTCTCTCTCTCTTTCTCTAAGTCATTTTGTTGATGTGTTGTGTTGTGTACACGTGGCATCCATTGCACTTCTGTCCATCCCTGGGAGTGAGATCCTTCACATGAGTCTCTCCTGGAGGTTTCTCCGTTTTTTTCCCTACTAAAACATTTTTTTTGGCAGTTTTTTCTCACTCTTGTTGAGGGTGTAGGTCAGAGGTCAGAGGATGTCACACCCTGTACTCTTTGTTAAAGCCCCATGAGGCAAATTGCAATTTGTGAATATGGGCTATACAAATAAAATTTGATTTGATTCTTTGTATAGGGGAAAAGTGACATGGATGCTCATGGCAGACGAAGCTACAAAGTTGAAGACCTATTACGAGAAGTACAAGGCTTACATCACGTTCAAAGCTAACCCCATATCCGGCAGATATAAGTCTCATGAGAAGATGCAAGGAAAGCATGAATCCACTGAACAGTTTGTTACTGAGCAGAAGCTACTGGTTAAGGATTGTGACTATCCCAATGGTGCGAGATGGTTAGAGACCACATTGTGCCACAATTCCCCACGTGAAAAGCTACTCAGTCATGGTGCAGAGCTCACACTTGATAAGGCTAATGGTATAGCACGTTCCCATGAGCTTGCAAAGCAGCAATTAAAGACAATGGGAAATGCAAAAGATCATAGCCACAAGGACACAGTGCATGCCATAAGTAGAAAGTTACACAGGTCAGACACATCACAGAGAGTGACAAGGCCTAAGGATAACAGTACAGCTCACAAAACATGCAGTTATTGTGAGGGACAGCACAGTGTTAAGGCAGTGGCGAACCGTGAGCACCCCCACAAAAAGTCAGATTCAAAGCAGACACTGGTGCACAGGCTAACACCATTCCACTCAACATTTTCCAAACGCTGTTCCAGGATGTCACGCTGAGACCAGCCACTCAAGCTCACTGATTATGGAGGGCACCCACTGAGCGTGGACAGCAAATGTGAGTTGAAATGCAAACATAAAGACCGTACACTGCTGCTGAATTTCCACATTGTTGACATTAATGTTCCACCAGTTCTAGCCATGAAAGCATGCAGAGACTTAAATTTAATCAAAACTGTGATGGCTGTAACCGAAGGAAAAGAAGTGATGGACACTGACTCACAGAGCATAATGGAGGAATATGCAGATGTATTCAAGAGCATAGGAGAGTTTCTGGGCGAATGCAATTTCCACGTTAACTCAAATAATAAACGCCAGCAAGTGTCACATATGCGTGTCAGAGGTCAGCTACTTCGGACATGCCCTGGTTTAATATGTAGTTCAAATATGTAGTATTTTTTGTAGTATATTTTGTAGTATTCAAATATTAAACATTGTTGTTAGTCATGTTGCATTGTAAAACCATGTTTTGTATTAAGCTCTATGAAACCACTGATGTAGTTAAATTGGGTTCAATGAAAAAACAAACTAAGCAGACAAAGGTGACAAATTCCTTCTTTGAGGCAAAATAGCAGATGTGTGTTAGCCACATGATGAAAGACAGTCCTTATGTGAAAGCAACAGGTTTAGCAGAGGATGTTTCAGGATGAAATGAAGTCCTGCTGTGAAGCAAATGGTTGAGCAGATGCTGCTGTTTGTGCTTCTTGTTAACAACAAGAAGATATTGTCATGGTTCTATGTTTGACTTCTGTTTTGCTGTGGTTTGTGGCAGTGTTCTTGGTTTTGTTTCCTCCTCCTCCTTCTGTCTGCAGTGCAGGTTTGGCTGGAGGCGGAGCTGGTCTCTCCATTGGGCAGCTTACGAGGCACACCTGAATCCAATCTGGTTCCCTTTATAAGGAGAGTGAAGACTTCACCTCGATGCTGGATAATTCCGTACTCATGGTACCTCTGTTAGTTGCTTTAGGCTGAGCTCTTAGTTGCCTCGTCTCGTCAAGACCAGCTCTACTACCTTGCTTCCACTGCACAGACAATGAGGTTTTCTCACTCCACTGTCGCTGACACAAAGTAGTTTTCTGTTTTGACTTGTTATCTCACTCTGCTGTTGCTGACACTGAGTCGTTTTCTGTTCTTGGACTTTGGACATTAATACTGTGAGGCTGACAGCAAGGGACTCAAAAGCACGAAAATCATAATCAGCAAAAAAAAGCAAAGAAAAGCAAAATCAGGGTCTTTACTTCCAGAAAAAGGTTTGGTACACAAGAAGGCAGTCACGAAAGGCAACAGTACAAAATCAGCAAGCAGTCTCGAAATCCAAAATCCAAATCCAAGGTCCAATACATATAAGCACAAAAACACACTGGAAAAATAACACGGGAACGAATACTCTTGAGAGTGAGACGAAGTGGCAAGGAACAAAGGCAAACACCAGGTATATATACCAAGGGAGGCGGGAAAACTAAAACACAGGGGAAATCCATCAGGTAATCAAGGGAAAGGGAAGTAAAGCAACCTAACAACAAAAAGACTGACCTATCAAAATAAAACAGGAAATGCAGAAAACCGACATCATGACAGTACCCCCCCTTTAATGGCCGACTCCAGACGGCCCAGGAACATCAGGATGAGAATGATGGAAGTCCTTGATGAGTTCAGGATCCAATATATTGTTGGCTGAAACCCATGACCGCTCCTCCGGTCCATATCCCTCCCAGTCGACAAGGTTTTGGAACCCCCGGCCCCGACGACGAACTGCCAACAATTTCTTGACTGTATAAACAGGACCCCCCTCAATGAGTCGGGGGGGGAGGAGGGGGTCTGGAGGTAGGGACCATGGAACTCTCCTTAGCTGGTTTAACCTTGCTCACATGAAAGGTGGGATGAATTCGCATGGATCTGGGGAGTTTTAATCTCACAGCCACAGGATTAATAACCTTAGAAATAGGGAATGGACCCACAAATCGAGGAGCTAACTTTCTTGGAACTCCCGGCAGAGAAAAGTCCCTGGTTGACAGCCAGACCCTCTGCCCAGCCCTGTATGCCGGAGTGGAAGTTCTTTTACGATCCGCAAATCTTTTATAGTTGCCTGAGGTTCTTAATAAAACATGTCGGGCATGCACCCAAGCATTTCGACATCTGCGAACCAGAGCAAAGGCAGAGGGAACACAAATCTCTTTCTCCAGGATGGGGAACAGTGGAGGCTGAAACCCATAAACACACTGAAATGGTGAAAGATTAGTGGATGCACTGGGCAGCAAATTATGAGCATATTCAACCCATACGAGTTGCTTAGACCAGGAAGAAGGGTTATGGGACGCCAGGCATCGAAGACCAGTCTCTAATTCTTGATTGAAGCGTTCTGTCTGTCCATTGGATTGTGGGTGATAGCCAGAGGAGAGATTAACCTTCGCTCCAATCAAGCTGCAAAACTCCCTCCAAAACTAAGAGATGAATTGTGGGCCTCTGTCCGAAACAATGTCTCTTAGGATGCCATGTAAGCGGACAACGTGGTAAAGGACTGCCTCTGCCGTCTCCTTAGCTGAAGGCAGCTTGGGAAGGGGAATAAAATGCGTCATCTTGGAAAATCTATCAACTACAGATAGAATGGTGGTGTGACCCCCAGACAATGGCAGACCAGAGACAAAATCCAAAGAAATGCTTGCCTAGGGACGAGAAGGAATGGGTAAAGGCAATAACAGACCTGCTGGACGATGTGTGGGAGTCTTACAACGAGCGCAGGTAGGACATGCTGCAACATACTCCTTGATATCCCTCTCCATAGCTAGCCACCAGAACCTCTGTTGGACCACAAACTGGGTTCTCCTAACTCCAGGATGACACGAAAGATTAGATGAGTGTGACCAATGGATAACCTGAGAGCGTAAAGCCTGAGGAACAAACAAACGATTAGCCGTACAGCCACTGGGAACTTGTTCACCCTCCAGGGCATTGAGGACCTGGTCCTCAATCTCCCAGCTGACAGCACCCACCACACAGGTTGCAGGAAGGACAGGATGAAATGAACTGGGTGAAACACTGGAATCGAAGACTCTAGACAAAGCATCAGGTTTAATATTCTTGGATCCCGGGCGATAAGTGACAATGAAATCAAAACGATTGAAAAACAGGTTCCACCTAGCCTGTCTGGGGTTAAGTCTCTTAGCTGCTCTGATGTATTCGAGATTCTTATGTTCAGTCCATACTAAAAAAGGATGCTCCGCCCCCTCCAACCAGTGTCTCCATTCCTCCAAGGCTATCTTAATAGCCAGCAGCTCCCTGTCCCCCACATCGTAGTTGCGCTCAGCTTGGGAGAGTTTGCGGGAGAGAAAGGCACATGGATGTAATTTGTTATCCTTAACTGACCTTTGAGAAAGTATTGCTCCAACCCCCACCTCTGAAGCATCCACCTCCACAACAAACTGCAAATGAGGGTCAGGAAGCACAAGAACAGGAGCTGTGGTGAAGGTGTGCTTAAGCCTCAGGAAAGCCTAATCAGCCTCAGGATTCCAGGAGAATCTGGTCTTGGGAGAAGTTAGTGCATGCAAAGGTGCAGCCACACTACTAAAATTATGAATGAATCGTCTGTAAAAGTTAGCAAATCCCAAGAACCTCTGAAGCTGTTTGCGGTTCTCTGGGATCGGTCAATCAGCCACTGCTTTGACCTTTTCAGGATCCATCTTGACCTCCCCTTCAGAAACCACAAACCCAAGAAAAGAAACTGTTTTCACATGAAATTCACATTTCTCAGCTTTTACAAATAACTTATTGTCCAAAAGACGCTGGAGAACCTGTCTTACATGCAGGGTGTGGGAATCATAATCTCGAGAGAAAATGAGAATGTCATCCAGGTAAACAAAAACAAAGATGTTTAACATGTCTCGAAGGATGTCATTCACCAGGGCCTGAAATACAGCTGGGGCATTAGTGAGACCAAAAGGCATAACAAGATACTCATAATGACCACTTGGTGTGTTGAATGCTGTTTTCCACTCATCCCCCTCCCTTATGCGAACCAAATGGTAAGCATTTCGAAGATCTAATTTAGTGAAAATCTTAGCTCCTTTCAACAGTTCAAATGCAGAAGACATTAAAGGGAGGGGGTACCTGTTCTTTATCGTGATGTTATTAAGTCCACGGAAGTCAATGCAGTCTCCATTCCTCCAAGGCTATCTTAATAGCCAGTAGCTCCCTGTCCCCCACATCGTAGTTGCGCTCAGCTTGGGAGAGTTTGCGGGAGAGAAAGGCACATGGATGTAATTTGTTATCCTTAACTGACCTGAGAAAGTATTGCTCCAACCCCCACCTCTGAAGCATCCACCTCCACAACAAACTGCAAATGAGGGTCAGGAAGCACAAGAACAGGAGCTGTGGTGAAGGTGTGCTTAAGCCTCAGGAAAGCCTAATCAGCCTCAGGATTCCAGGAGAATCTGGTCTTGGGAGAAGTTAGTGCATGCAAAGGTGCAGCCACACTACTAAAATTATGAATGAATCGTCTGTAAAAGTTAGCAAATCCCAAGAACCTCTGAAGCTGTTTGCGGTTCTCTGGGATCGGTCAATCAGCCACTGCTTTGACCTTTTCAGGATCCATCTTGACCTCCCCTTCAGAAACCACAAACCCAAGAAAAGAAACTGTTTTCACATGAAATTCACACTTCTCTGCTTTTACAAATAACTTATTGTCCAATAGACGCTGGAGAACCTGTCTTACGGGATGAAATGAATTGTGTTGAATCATAATCTCGAGAAAAAATGAGAATGTCATCCAGGTAAACAAAAACAAAAATGTTTAACATGTCTCAAAGGATGTCATTCACCAGGGCCTGAAATACAGCTGGGGCATTAGTGAGACCAAAAGGCATAACAAGATACTCATAATGACCACTTGGTGTGTTGAATGCTGTTTTCCACTCGTCCCCCTCCCTTATGCGAACCAAATGGTAAGCATTTCGAAGATCTAATTTAGTGAAAATCTTAGCTCCTTTCAACAGTTCAAATGCAGAAGACATTAAACGGAGGGGGTACCTGTTCTTTATCATGATGTTATTAAGTCCACGGAAGTCAATGCAGGGTCGGAGAGTCTTATCTTTTTTACCGACAAAAAAGAAACCAGCTCCTGCCGGGGAAGATGAGGGTCTAATGAGACCTGCAGCCAGAGAGGATTCCACATATTCCGTCATGGCCTGCATCTCTGGGGCTGACAAGGAATAGAGACAACCCCGTGGGGGTTGCGTGCCAGGCAGCAAATCAATGGCACAGTCATAAGGTCGGTGGGGTGGAAGGGAGGTAGCTCGTGCTTTGTTAAAAACCTCCTTTAAGTCCAAATAACATGAGGGTACTTTGGATATATCAGGAAAGTCTGGATTGCTAGTACAGGAAACCTGGGAAGCACCACAGATGATCGTGGAATCGCTAATGGGAATAGTAGAAGACAGACAATTCTTGCTACAATCCTCTCCCCATTTGATCACTTGCCCTGAAACCCAGTCTATATGAGGATTGTGATCTCTCAACCAGGGGTAACCTAACACTAGAGGGTGCTGTGGGGCAACAAACAAATAGAAACTTATATCCTCAGTGTGATGGTCAGGGAAGGATAAAGTTACTGGTGTGATGAGTTACTCTACAGAGGAGGCGCCCATTAAGGGCCTTAGCCTCAATGGATTGGGGTAACTGTAAAATTTTTAGTCCGAGCTGTTTGGCCAAAACAAAGTCCATTAAATTGGCATCAGCCCCTGAATCCACTAAAACCTCCTGAGAAAGAGAGACAGAGCCACAGGTGAGTGTAACTAACTGCTTGGGACGTGAGGGATTTAAATCAATATGTGTTTGGCTCACCAATGCCCTCTTCAGTGGTGAGCCTGGTCTTTTACTGGACAAGAAGCAAGGAAATGCCCCTTCTGGCCACAGTAAATGCATCTTCGCTCCCGGATGCACCGCTGACGTTCCTCAGGCGTCAACTGGGTTCTTCCCAGTTGCATCGGTTCCTCCGCTCCAGAAGAGGGTGCTGTATTCTGCTCACTCGATGTCTCCCGTGGAAGCCCAGCAATCGATCGTCGAGCAGTCGGCCAGGAAAAGTTGGATCGGGCTCTCTCCCTCTCTCGTTCTGACAGGCGCTTGTCTACTCGTACCGCCAGCGCGATGAGAGAATCCACATCTGAAGGCAAATCCAGGGGAGCAAGATGATCCTTTAATTGAGGTGACAGTCCGTGTATGAAGGCATCAAACAAGGCCGACTGATTCCACCCGCTATCGGAGGCAAAGGTGCCGAATTCAATTGCGTAATCAGATACGCTCCTCCTGCCCTCAGCACTCTCGCAGCCTCCCGACCTGTAGATATCTGCTGAAAAATCTTCACCAGTGAATCCCGGAACAACTGTAGTGAGTCACAGATGGGTGAGCCTCGACTCCACTCCGCCTTCGCCCAAGCCTCGGCTCTGCCGCTCAGGTGGGAAATAATGAAAGCGACCCGAGCCCGATCAGATGGGAAGAAAGCCGCCTGGAGCTCAAAGTGAAGCTCACACTGCGTGAGAAAAGACCGACAGTCTCCAGAATGTCCAGAAAACCTCTCAGGGTGGGAAAGTTGGAGAGGACCCCGAAGCTGAAGCCACCGCTACCGGAGCCATGAGAGACGCAGAGGATGGAGTAGGGGAGGAAGTTGCCGGTGCCGAGGTGCCGGGTCCTGGCAACTCCACTGCCTGTGTCTTCGAATGTGGTCCGTGAGGAAGGAAAGTTGGTCGCCAAAGGACATAAACAATTGTTCATGATGTTCAGAAACGGTTTTTAATTCTTGACGGAGAGCATTTAATTGCTCCTCCTGTAAGTGAAGTCTTTGTCCCTGCATCCTGATAGCCTCTCGAACAGGAGAAGAGTCGGCTGAGTCCATTCTAATGGCCAGTTCGTACTGTGAGGCTGACAGCAAGGGACTCAAAAGCACGACTCACGGATTGAGAGCAAAATCAGAGTCTTTACTTCCAGGAAAAGGTTTGGTACACAAGAAGGCAGTCAGGAAAGGCAACAGTACAAAATCAGCAAGCAGTCTCGAAATCCAAAATCCAAATCCAAGGTCCAATACACAGTATAAGCACAAAAACACACTAGAAAAATAACGCGGGAACGAATACTCTGAGAGTGAGACGAACTGGCAAGGAACAAAGGCAAACACCGGGTATATATACCAAGGGAGGCGGGAAAACTAAAACACAGGTGAAATCCATCAGGTAATCAAGGGAAAGGGAAGTAAAGCAACCTAACAACAAAAAGACTGACCTATCAAAATAAAACAGGATATGCAGAAAACTGACATCATGACAAATACTCTTTTGTAATTCTACTCTGTCTCTGCTGATCTTTGTGATCCAGAAAACCTGAACCCTGACAGATATATAAAAATTGAAAATACACATACTTACAAAACATACTTGTAGAAACAAATTCGTATTTAATCAGAGTTAAATGTGAAGTTGCAGAAATGGTTATAAAATGTTGTACATTGGACTATATTTTTATATTATATTTTTTATTCAGTGAATACATATACTTATTAGGATCACCATAGTGGTAGAAGTAGATGACAAATAATTATAAAATTACCACTGGTGTTGTTGGTTTAATTGTAGTTTTGATTTAGTTTGTCTATAATAACAAAATATAAACTATATATAAGTCAAATGTATTAAAATATATACCCATACATGAATATGTAAAAGGAGCAAAGGACAACACCCTCACCCTTTACCAACGATGAGAGAGGTAAGTCTAAACCACGGCTCCTCTCCAACTTTAGACCAATGAGATTAGAGTTCTTTGTCTAGATGAGTATAAAACATTTATGCATGGATTTTTCTGGATCCTTTTCTGGGCGGTTGATTACTGAGTTTTCTCTGATGTCACATGCCACAGAGATCCTGGCAGGTAATAGACACCGACCTTTTCACCTGGAAGTCAAAAGATTACATCACAGTAGTGAACTACTACAGCAGGTTCTTTGAGCTTGAGAGACCAAACTCAAGTCAGCCATGGCAAGGCACAGTATTGCTGAGACCATGATTAGCAGACCATGCTACAATTCACGCAAGTTCCAATGCTTTGCGGTGTCTTGGGGTTTCACCCATACTACCACAAAATATATGTCAATGCATATGGATGTGGAATGTGTATTTTTAAATGTTTGTGCTTCTCCATGTTATGACAAGAAAGAGTCTTAATTGTTGAAAGGAAATGGTAAAGGTGAAATATTTCGTACCTGTTTCTTGAGTTAAATGTTTACACTGCATTTTGCCAAGCGCATGTTGTATATTTTTCTTTTCTCCTCAGGTTCACACCAACAGCACTTAAATTGCATCTCTTTTGCACTATTATTGTTGTTCGTTCAAGTGATGCAAAGCTAAAATCTTCAAGAACTGACTATTTATAACATGTAGCAGTGAATCTGTAAGTTCAATCTTTTGAGCAAGACTGTATTTACTAACAGTTGTTTTGTGTTTCCATATTTTCTACACCACTGATTATCAACGATTGTGCCATGGCACACCAGTGTGCCAAGAGAGATCGTCAGGTGTGGGAAATTGTCCAATTTCACTTAATTGGTCAAAAAAATATTTAGTCACTGCAAATGATTGTTTATGTCTGTGTTATGGCCCGAGGGCAAGGGCTGTATGTTGTCAGACATATTTATGACATGTCTGCAGACATTGAAAGTCTTGTTTTGGAATTTTTTTTTAACATTTTCTAACTTTCCTGATTGCTGGTGTGCCACAGGATTTTGTTTAATGAAAAAAAAAGTGCCGTGGCTCAAAAATGGTTGAAAAACAGTGTTCTACACATTGCCAGCTGATATTGTCGTGAGTTCATGCTGAATGTTTTCTTTTAAAAAAAGGGGGGACGTTACATATTGGAACCAGCAGATGTCACTATAGGTATGCTGTAAACAAACGATGTGTAAACTCTGTAGTATTGAGGAAATATCGCAAGTGAGGAGAGGACTGACGTCATCGGTGTGCGACTACTGTTTGTGGAGCGATTTACTAACGATTAGCTATCAAGTGGGAGAATTAGCGCAGAAATAGAGTTTGGTGAAGCAGAAAACCAGGAAAGAGAAACAAACTCTTGTGGAGTAAAATAGGTGGGGCTAGAGGGGGGAATAGTCTGTATCGGCCGACGGCCTAGTTAGGTCCGGTACACGATACCCGCGCTAGTATTCCTTACTCTTAGCAATGGCAGGGGATCAAATAGATAATAGCTGGAATATGGATGATTTGGGAGAGGAGGATGGGAATAGTAGTTGGATGTCAGGGAGGATAGGTAAGGGATCGAAGAGGATAAGGAATGAAGGGTCAGAGAGTGAAAGACAGTTTAATGTAGTTATAAGATTTGAAGGGGAAGGAGGAGAATAATGTCTGGACCCGTTAAAACTCACAAAAATAATTAAAAATCAGATTGGAGAAGTAAGGTTTGCTAGAGTATTAAATGATGGAAACTTGCTGTTGGGATCAAACACCATGTGAGACACAAGGGACATGAAACCATGTAACCGATCATAAGGTAAAACTTCATGTTCTAATCATGAAAACAGAACATGTGGCCAAAGAGAGACAAAGAGATAAAGAACAAAGAATGCAGGGCCAACACCCCAAAATCCAGTTTGAACCGGATTTTCGGGTAATAAAACCAAACCAGGACCCCAACACTGATTTATGGCAGGGCGGCGACCAGGGTCCTGGGGGCAAAACCCAGAATGACCATTGGCCAAAGGCCAGCGGTCCCGCCAGGGGTCCTGATGACATCACACAGGTGATAAAAGCGCCCTGCACCCGACATTCCTAG
>JAFBJQ010001899.1:140409-159717 GCA_016785345.1 Trinectes maculatus | reverse complement strand
GTGCTGTAGTTGTAGTAGTTGGTATTGTCGTTGCCGTGGTTGATCCTGTAATTGTGGTAGTCGGTATTGTCGTTGTTGTGATTGATCCTGTAGCTGTTGTGGTTGATTCTGTAGTTGTGGTCGATGGTGCCGTAGTTGCAGTTGTTGGTATTGTAGTTATGGTAGTTGGTGTTGTCGTTGTTGTGGTTGATGCTGTAGTTGTAGTAGTTGGTATTGTCGTTGCCGTGGTTGATCCTGTAGTTGTGGTAGTCGGTATTGTCGTTGTTGTGGTTGATCCTGTAGCTGTTGTGGTTGATTCTGTAGTTGTGGTTGATGGTGCCGTAGTTGCAGTTGTTGGTATTGTAGTTGTGGTAGTTGGTATTGTCGTTGTTGTGGTTGATTCTGTAGTTGTTGTAGTCGGTCCTGAAGTTGCGGTTGATGGTGCTGTAGTTGTGGTAGTTGGTGTTGTTGTTGTTGTGGTTGATTCTGAAGTTGTGGTGGTTGATTCTGGAGTTGTTGTAGTCGGTCCTGAAGTTGCGGTTGATGGTGCTGTAGTTGTGGTAGTTGGTGTTGTCGTTGTTGTGGTTGATGCTGTAGTTGTGGTTGATGGTGCTGTAGTTGTAGTAGTTGGTATTGTCGTTGCCGTGGTTGATCCTGTAGTTGTGGTAGTCGGTATTGTCGTTGTTGTGATTGATCCCGTAGCTGTTGTGGTTGATTCTGTAGTTGTGGTCGATGGTGCCGTAGTTGCAGTTGTTGGTATCGTAGTTGTGGTAGTTGGTATTGTCGTTGTTGTGGTTGATCCTGTAGCTGTTGTGGTTGATGCTGTAGTTGTGGTTGATGGTGCCGTAGTTGCAGTTGTTGGTATTGTAGTTGTGGTAGTTGGTATTGTCGTTGTTGTGCTTGATTCTGTAGTTGTTGTAGTCAATGATGCCGTAGTTGCAGTTGTTGGTATTGTAGGTGTGGTAGTTGGTATTGTCGTTGTTGTGGTTGATTCTGCAGTTGTTGTAGTCGGTCCTGAAGTTGTGGTTGATGGTGCTGTAGTTGTGGTAGTTGGTGTTGTCATTGTTGTCGTTGATTCTGTAGTTGTGGTCGATGGTGCCGTAGTTGCAGTTGTTGGTATTGTAGTTATGGTAGTTGGTATTGTCGTTGTTGTGGTTGATTCTGTAGTTGTGGTCGATGATGCCGTAGTTGCAGTTGTTGGTATTGTAATTGTGGTAGTTGGTATTGTCGTTGTTGTGGTTGATTCTGCAGTTGTTGTAGTCGGTCCTGAAGTTGTGGTTGATGGTGCTGTAATTGTGGTAGTTGGTGTTGTTATTCTTGTGGTTGATTCTGTAGTTGTGGTCGATGGTGCCGTAGTTGCAGTTGTTGGTATTGTAGTTATGGTAGTTGGTATTGTCGTTGTTGTGGTTGATTCTGTAGTTGTGGTCGATGATGCCGTAGTTGCAGTTGTTGGTATTGTAATTGTGGTAGTTGGTAATGTCGTTGTTGTGGTTGATTCTGCAGTTGTTGTAGTCGGTCCTGAAGTTGTGCTTGATGGTGCTGTAGTTGTGGTAGTTGGTGTTGTCGTTGTTGTGGTTGATGGTGCTGTAGTTGTGCTAGGTGGTATTGTTGTTGTAGTGGTTGATTCTGTCGTTGTGGTTGATGGTGCTGTAGTTGTGGTAGTTGGTGTTGTCGTTGTTGTGGTTGATCCTATAGTTGTTGTGGTTGATTCTGTAGTTGTGGTCGATGGTGCATTAGTTGCAGTTGTTGGTATTGTAGTTATGGTAGTTGGTATTGTCGTTGTTGTGATTGATTCTGTAGTTGTTGTAGTCTGTCCTGAAGTTGTGGTTGATGGTGCTGTAGTTATGGTAGTTGGTATTGTCGTTGTTGTGGGTGATTCTGTCGTTGTGGTCGATGATGCCGTAGTTGCAGTTGTTGGTGTAATCGTTGTTGTGGTTGATTCTGTAGTTGTGGTTGATGGTGCTGTAGTTGTGGTAGTTTGTGTTGTCGTTGTTGTGGTTGGAACTGGAGTTGTTGTAGTCGGTCCTGGAGTTGTGGTTGATGGTGCTGTAGTTGTGGTAGTTGGTGTTGTCGTTGTTGTGGTTGATCCTGTAGCTGTTGTGGTTGATGCTGTAGTTGGGGTCGATGGTGCCGTAGTTGCAGTTGTTGGTATTGTTATTGTTGTGCCTGATTCTGTCGTTGTTGTGGTTGATGCTGTAGTTGTGGATGATGGTGCTGTAGTTGTAGTAGTTGGTATTGTCGTTGCCGTGGTTGATCCTGTAGTTGTGGTAGTCGGTATTGTCGTTGTTGTGGTTGATCCTGTAGCTGTTGTGGTTGATTCTGTAGTTGTTGTGGTTGATTCTGTAGTTGTGGTCGATGGTGCCGTAGTTGCAGATGTTGGTATTGTAGTTGTGGTAGTTGGTATTGTCGTTGTTGTGGTTGATTCTGCAGTTGTTGTAGTCGGTCCTGGAGTTGTGGTTGATGGTGCTGTAGTTGTGCTAGTTGGTATTGTTGTTGTCGTGGTTGATTCTGTCGTTGTGGTTGATGGTGCTGTAGTTGTGGTAGTTGGTGTTGTCGTTGTTGTGGTTGATCCTATAGTTGTTGTGGTTGATTCTGTAGTTGTGGTCGATGGTGCCACAGTTGCAGTTGTTGGTATTGTAGTTATGGTAGTTGGTGTTGTCGTTGTTGTGGTTGATTCTGCAGTTGTTGTAGTCGGTCCTGAAGTTGTGGTCGATGGTGCTGTAGTTATGGTAGTTGATGCTGTCGTTGTTGTGGTTGATTCTGTAGTTGTGGTCGATGGTGCCGTAGTTGCAGTTGTTGGTATTGTAGTTGTGGTAGTTGGTATTGTCGTTGTTGTGGTTGATTCTGCAGTTGTTGTAGTCGGTCCTGAAGTTGTGGTTGATGGTTCTGTAGTTGTGGCAGTTGGTATTGTCGTTGTTGTGGTTAATCCTATAGTTGTTGTGGTTGATCCTATAGTTGTTGTAGTTGATTCTGTAGTTGTGGTCGATGTTGCCGTAGTTGCAGTTGTTGGTATTGTAGTTGTGGTAGTTGGTATTGTCGTTGTTGTGGTTGATTCTGGAGTTGTTGTAGTCGGTCCTGAAGTTGTGGTTGATGGTGCTGTAGTTGTGGTGGTTGGTATTGTTGTTGTTGTGGTTGATTCTGTAGTTGTGGTTGATGGTGCTATAGTTGTGGTAGTTGGTGATGTTGTTGTGGTTGATTCTGGAGTTGTTGTAGTCGGTCCTGCAGTTGTGGTTGATGGTGCTGTAGTTGTGGTAGTTGGTATTGTCGTTGTTGTGGTTGATCCTGTTGTTGTTGTGGTTGATTCTGCAGTTGTGGTCGATGGTGCCGTAGTTGCAGTTGTTGGTATTGTCGTTGTTGTGGTTGATTCTAGAGTTGTTGTAGTCGGTTCTGAAGTTGTGGTTGATGGTGCTGTAGTTGTGGTAGTTGGTATTGTTGTTGTGGTTGATTCTGGAGTTGTGGTTGATGGTGCTATAGTTGTGGTAGTTGGTGTTGTCGTTGTTGTGATTGATCCTATAGTTGTTGTGGTTGAGTCTGTAGTTGTGGTGGATGGTGCCGCAGTTGCAGTTGTTGGTATTGTAGTTATGGTAGTTGGTGTTGTCGTTGTTGTGGTTGATTCTGCAGTTGTTGTAGTCGGTCCTGAAGTTGTGGTCGATGTTGCCGTAGTTGCACTTGTTGGTATTGTAGTTGTGGTAGTCGGTATTGTCGTTGTTGTGGTTGATCCTGTAGTTGTTGTGGTTGATTCTGTAGTTGTGGTCGATGGTGCCGTAGTTGCAGTTGTTGGTATTGTAGTTGTGGTAGTTGGTATTGTCGTTGTTGTGGTTGATTCTGGAGTTGTTGTAGTCGGTCCTGAAGTTGTGGTTGATGGTGCTGTAGTTGTGGTTGTTGGTATTGTTGTTGTTGTGGTTGATTCTGTAGTTGTTGTTGATGGTGCTATAGTTGTGGTAGTTGGTGATGTCGTTGTGGTTGATTCTGGAGTTGTTGTAGTCGGTCCTGCAGTTGTGGTTGATGGTGCTGTAGTTGTGGTAGTTGGTATTGTCGTTGTTGTGGTTGATTCTGGAGTTGTTGTAGTCAGTCCTGAAGTTGTGGTTGATGGTGCTGTAGTTGTGGTAGTTGGTATTGTTGTGGTAGATTCTGTAGTTGTGGTAGTTGGTGTTGTCGTTGTTGTGGCTGATTCTGTAGTTGTGGTCGATGGTGCGGTAGTTGCATTTGTTGGTATTGTAGTTGTGGTAGTTGGTATTGTTGTTGTAGTGGTTGATCCTGTAGTTGTTGTCGTTGGTGCTGTAGTTGTGGTCGTTGATATTGTCGTTGTTGTGGTTGATGGGGCCGTTGTTGCTGAAATTAAATTACTTAGATATTTAGTAGACCCAATTACTCTTACTGGAGGACAGAACATCAATTCAACTGTTTTTTTAACCTTTTACTGAATCTTTCTGTCAAAAGAACATCGACCATACTGGCACAGTATTGTCTGATACATATCTGATACTTACATATATCCATCAGCTCCAGAAGAGATATACAACTTTACTGAAGCCAATGAGCACATTTGTACTCTTAATAATCTTTTGTTATATACCTAATAATCACAATAAATCATGTGTTTTCTACCATTACATTTACAGTGTCTAAAACTGCTACAAATAAACCAAAACTGAGAGGATTTAAACAGAACAAACTTAATCAATGCAGCCTTTTAAGAAAAACTGAATTTTATTTGTGAGTTGGCTATAGTTTTTAAGACACGTGTGGTCAATTTTGCAATCGCGTGGCAAATACATATATGTTAAAAAAGAAAATGGGTATAATAAAAAACAGGAACACATCTTCTTTCCACTGAAAAAAAAAACAAATTTTGAAAGTAATATATGATGTATACTCTGATTTGTAGGCGTGTTTCTGTTAACATTTTTTTGGAATTGGATGAGAGGTGGGCATAGACAGAACATTTTTATGAGCACCCATTCATTCATTAGGAGTGGTAGCTTAATTGGGGTTGGGGTTCAAAACCAACCTTTAACCCAAATTACTGCCTTAAATGGCAGCCCACTGCTCACACATGTGATGGGTCAAAAGCAAAGAAACCGAATTTTCCCTTGGGTATAAAAAAAAAAGTATCTAAAATATAAATACAAAATAAAATCTAGTTGCTGTTAAAGGAATTCTTCCATGTTTGCTCAGTACCGCTTGAGCATCTGTAGGGTTGACCGCACCGTGATGTACAGGAGACAAAATAAAGTAGATTAGCATTTTTAACTTTTATGTTATTGTGTATTCTACTGTAAATGTAATCAACATAATGCTGGCATAATCTGGATAATTAAAGTGTTTTGAGATACATCGTTTTGGAATATGTTGTTGATATCTAGCCAGTTTTATAAAAACTATAGAATATAAATGATTTAGCAAATATCACTGAAGCAAGTGATGTCATAAAATTATATATACCAAATTTAAATATTATTTTGATTTATAACGTTGTCTGTCAAGCAGGATTTACACTTGTACTTTTATTTAGGATTCTCCAGTGTCCTTGAAAGAGAACCATTCAAACCATTGTAACCTCTAACACCAAATAATAACAATAAATAAACCCATTTTCCAATTTAACAATTGTTGTCTACTAAATTAGTTATCAAACACAGGCAAAACAACATGCATTTCTTGATACAAATGTGTAACATATTAAAGTTTAATATGTTTAATAATTAAACACCATGTTACATTACACTTAGTCAGTGTTTTGTTCTGTGACTATTTAGACTAATCTGATCCCAATCACATGTCTTAAATGCAGCAACCAAAGCCACAGAATAATCACTTGTAAAAAAACAACTTTTACTTATAAAACAAACGAATAAATACTAACTTTGTCCACCGGATGCATGAAAATATCCAAGCAAAATTATCAAACAAAGGATTTTGTTTTCCATGACGAGTGCTGATAGTCGTCGATACGTCAGTCAAAGAGAAGTATTTTTTTATTTTACATGGAAGTTGTTCTTGGATTGTTTTATTGCTCCTCCCTCAGCTACAAAGGGAGTGACACATATTGGTGGGAGAGACTAGTTTCAAGTAACCTGAAAAACCAGGTAAGTTCACTGACTGACTGAAATAAAGGACACTACAAACTAAACCAAATAACACATTAATAAACTGAACAAAAATTGCTAAATTAATAAATGATTAATGAAACTGCAACCACATTGTCTTAACATGCTGGATTCTTTGTACTGATGACATCAGCATAAGCAAATCTAAAGACAAGTATGCAATGTGCCCGTGTCCTGAGGGCAGACGAGCTTAATTTGATTGAACCAATAGAGTATTTGTGTCTGACTGTATTGGTATGTGTTGTTTCCAGTGTGTGCAGGGCTCCCAGGTGCTGTTTGTCCCAGACACACCTGCAGAAGGCTGGACAGGAGAGCAGGTACTTCTGGACACGGTCCTTTGTATATATTTACCCATCAGGACATCTCCCAGGTAAACCACTGCTGCTCTGTATTTCTCTTTCCAGCTTAATTGATTTGTTGTTGGTTGTGTTGCAGGCTTTTGTGTCCACAATAAACCTTTTAGCCTTGTGCAGTCAAGAAATAACAAATGTTATGATTCACCTTCATGTTACAAACATTTTGTTCCTATTGAAATCTTCTGCAACCCTATTACACGTTCAACCCCTTTTATTCATTTTAAAGAGTCTAATTCAATGATTGGCTTCACGCTGTTATATGCATTAGAAGGTATATTGTGTGTTTCTCTCAATAGGCAGAACCTGAGAGATCAGCAAGTGACCATATCCAAATTGTACACCATGTTACACGATTCCACGAATATACATATGTGTGTTGTGAGAAAGACGTTTTGTCTTGAGGCCAGTGCAGAGGGCTGCCAAGATGAAGACAATGAGGTGTACAGAGACAGCCCCATGACCTCAGGACGACAGAGCAGGTGAGCAGATGACACAAATTCACTATTCACTGGTAGTCTGTATGATGAAAATGTACAAATAAAACAACCTTTGGACCAAAACAGTCCATTAAGCAGTGTGACGGTTAAAGGAAGGAGAAACCACCATTCCTGTCTGTGTGTGTCACTGGTGTGCAGTCCACGCCCGACCTGGACACCGCCTTGAGACTGTTCCAGTAATCTCCAGTAAAATCTTAAAAGGCATTAACAACATAATTACTGCACCTCTTACTTACTGCATGAATTTGTGTCTACTCTCTGGAGTAGTGCCGTATATCGCGAAAGCTACACCAGTTAGCAGCTATCTAGATAAGCTAAATGTCATAATCCCATCCCAGTCTGGATTCAGGAAGAAAAATACTACATATATGGCAGTACTGGATCTAACTGAATTGATAAAGGTGACTATGGTATTGGCATGTTTAGGACTTATCTGAAGCAGTTGATACCATCAAGAGTGATATCCTAACGAACATATTAGAACACGGTGGTATGAGAAGCCTAATGCTAGAGTGGTTTCATAGTTATCTATCTGGAAGACAACATTATGTTTATGTAAATGACCACAAATCATCATACCAATCCATCAGTCATGGGGTTCCCCAGGGTTCCATTGTAGGGCTGCTTCTCTTCATCTTGTACATAAATGACTTTGTTAATTCCTCACCTGTACCACATAAAGTATTATTTGCCGATGATACAAATCTGTTTTTTTTTCCACCAAAACCCAAATATGCTTGAATAAATCATAAATAGTGAGTTAAAGAAAATAGACATCTGGTTTAGGTACAACAAGCTTTCCCTTGACATCAGTAAAACAAACTATATGTCACTGCGGTGAGGTCAGGTCTGGTTTTATTTTGAAAATATATGTATTTCCGGTTTTATTTTGAATAGTAACTTTCCTCTCGTTCCAGTCACCGGTCTGATTGTCTTCCCTGGTTCCTGATTGTTTCCACCTGGGCCCTTTTCCCCTCATGTGTTCTTATAGTCCGCGTCTCCCTTTGTCTTGTGCCAGTGTGTCGTGTTTGTCTTCATGCGAGTCGGATCCAAGTTAAGTTTGTCACCATAGAATTGTCTTGCTATTTGCTGTTATTTAGTCATCCTCGTTATTGAGAGATTTTTTGTTGTTACTTTTAGTCATAGAGTTAAATTATCTAGTTTAGTCTTTTGCCATAGTTTTTGCCATGCCTCTTGCTGTTATTTAGTATTCCTCGCCAAAGAGTGATTTTTTTGTTGATACTTTTAGTCACAGATAGACTTTAGTTAGTGTTAAGTTATCCTCCTATCGGAGCGCTTTATGTTATTATAGGATTTGTTTCTTTTGTATGTTTTTTTCCTCCCTTTGGAGCGACTTTGCTTTGTTACTTTTGTTACCCTCTGAAAAGAGAATACTGGTGAATAAACTCATCAAACCTTCTACTCTGCATCTGAGTCCTATCTTAAGTACCGGCTTGACACTATATTGTATTACGTTCCAATAAAAAAAACTGACATTGAGCAAATTTATCCAAAATATTGTCAGACTATGGTAAGAGTCGCCAACACAAAATTCCTGAGGATCCTCATCCATGAATACCTTAATTTTAAATGTCACATTGAAGAACTCACGAAAAAATTGTCTAAATATGCTGCTTTGCTTTTTAAGTTGAGACATCTTCTACCACCATCTGCACTTCTCGCTGAATACAAAACCTTGTTTGAACCTCATTTGCTGCAACATTAGTGTAACACATTTCCAACTTACTTACAATATTTAGAGATACTCCAAAAATATATACATTATATATAATTGCCTGATCATGGTCTGAGTTGAATTGTCCCACAAGAGTATTTTTCTACCACCACAAGCTTCTGAGGCTTGCTTGAACACAATTACCTTCAGAATGCTTCTTTCACATAACAAACTGTCCAGAAACTAAACTAGTTCACATAAACTATGTGACGTCATTCCAATCTTCCATCCTATGCACACATATACCACCGGGAACAACAACCAAACCACTTGAAAAAAACGTCTGTGTGTATTGTGTGCAGAGGACCACAGATCTGTATTGAGCTTGATGAGAAATTAATACTCTCACATTTCATCTCCACCTTAAAGAAAAAACTAAAAAGGCAACTTCTATCAATGTATACCTAATTCACTGATTGCATCAAGAATCTCATATATGAATGCTGCTCACATTTTGTTCCATCTATTTCTCTCGACTAATGTATAAATTTGTTATTGTACAATGATTATACCGACCGATCAACTGTAACCATTACACTGCGATTGTCTATTGTGTGTCTACTATATGTTTGTTTATATGTTGTTGTATCCTAAGGCTATTTGGCCAATATCCTGTCTTGTGTTTGTGTGGGCACCTGGGCCCCCATCATAAGCTTAAAATAGCTTCCTTGGGTGACCCTTTCACACATCAAATTACTGTAATATCTGTATGCAGCATGTACTGTATTTCATATAATGATGCGTCCAGGTGAGGAGGCCAGGTTTCAGTTTCAGGACGACACCTATCATCTCTTTCACAGGAGAGGAGACTGACGGCCATGAGGGGCCTCTTCCAGAGTTCTTCAGGTTCTGACTATATGATATATATCATATTTCACTTGAAGCACAAATGGAGTGCTGTATTAATCATACATTACAGCTGGACTTGAACACATGCAGCACTGTCCTGATGTGCTGGTTTTCCATGTCACTGGTACAGTTTATCACTGTTTTTTTTTCAACTCTCTTCTGACAGGAATTACACATTTTGTTTTCATTTATAGGGAGATCAGCCATCTCTGACAAAAGATTTTCTCTTCTCACACAGGTTGACTCTACTTGAGCTGAAGAAAGGTTCTGTCTTCGAGGGTCGTCCAGGACGCGTGTTTCTGACCTATGACCTAAAAGCTCTTGAAGACAGGAAGTATTATGAAGCAGGTGTTCTGATTGGTTGGTCTCTGGCTCAGGGAGGACCTGGACCTCGTTGTCTGCATCCTGCACTCTTCCAGGTTGTCT
The DNA here is from genome assembly GCA_016785345.1 of Trinectes maculatus. Taxonomy (NCBI): domain Eukaryota; kingdom Metazoa; phylum Chordata; class Actinopteri; order Pleuronectiformes; family Achiridae; genus Trinectes; species Trinectes maculatus. The sequence goes on along the minus strand of JAFBJQ010001899.1, from coordinate 149,765 downwards.
AGATGTGTTGTCCTGAATATTCACATATGGTCTCGATGATTGTGTGTTTACCGTACCATGAAGTTTACTTTACAGTACTGCAATAGCACAACTGAATATGTGTTGTTTATATTTGATGTCTATTTCTCTCGACTAATGTATAAATTTGTTATTGTACAATGATTATACCGACCGATCAACTGTAACCATTACACTGCGATTGTCTATTGTGTGTCTACTATATGTTTGTTTATATGTTGTTGTATCCTAAGGCTATTTGGCCAATATCCTGTCTTGTGTTTGTGTGGGCACCTGGGCCCCCATCATAAGCTTAAAATAGCTTCCTTGGGTGACCCTTTCACACATCAAATTACTGTAATATCTGTATGCAGCATGTACTGTATTTCATATAATGATGCGTCCAGGTGAGGAGGCCAGGTTTCAGTTTCAGGACGACACCCATTATCTCTTTCAGAGGAGAGGAGACTGACGGCCATGAGGGGCCTCTTCCAGAGTTCTTCAGGTTCTGACTATATGATATATATCATATTTCACTTGAAGCACAAATGGAGTGCTGTATTAATCATACATTACAGCTGGACTTGAACACATGCAGCACTGTCCTGATGTGCTGGTTTTCCATGTCACTGGTACAGTTTATCACTGTTTTTTTTTCAACTCTCTTCTGACAGGAATTACACATTTTGTTTTCATTTATAGGGAGATCAGCCATCTCTGACAAAAGATTTTCTCTTCTCACACAGGTTGACTCTACTTGAGCTGAAGAAAGGTTCTGTCTTCGAGGGTCGTCCAGGACGCATGTTTCTGACCTAGGACCTAAAAGCTCTTGAAGACAGGAAGTATTATGAAGCAGGTGTTCTGATTGGTTGGTCTCTGGCTCAGGGAGGACCTGGACCTCGTTGTCTGCATCCTGCACTCTTCCAGGTTGTCTAGATGTGTTGTCCTGAATATTCACAGATGTTCTCGATGATTGGGTGTTTGTTTACCGTACCATGAAGTTTACTTTACAGTACTGCAATAGCACCATTGAATATGTGTTGTTTATATTTGATGTCTTTATATGTCTGAATGACAGTGACAAGTTCAATACTAAAACAAATTAACACAGATTCTCAAGTATCATACTGGATGAGATGAAGAAAGTTATTTTATATTGTTTATTTATATTATATATATCTGAATTTCTAACCTAATTTACCTGGAAAACTAATGACATTTCTCAGATCAGCCTCAGATCTAATTTGTGTCAATTAGATAACTTTCACTTAACTTTTCAAGGGTGGTTGATTTGACTTTTACTCAACAGGCCTTTGGTATTCACTGATTAGTTATGCAGCATCTTTGTTTACAACAAACATTTAGTTTTATTACTGTCAAGTAGATGCACTGTGTGGTTGTACTGTTGCACTGCAGTTTATCTAATTTGGAAACTATGTATAAACAGCTGATGTGTGGCCATGAGGTATCTTTGGAAGACTTTAGCTGGAGAGACGTTGCTGACCCGGAAGTACAGATCCGACTGCAACGGGTAACACGCACAGTTACATATTGTCTTTTTATAATTGAGAGCACACTCATTGACACAACGCATTCCCTGACTCCTAACCTTAACCATCACAACTAAATGCCAAACGCCAACACTTACTCAAAACTAAATCGAAGTATGTATCTTAGTATCGTAAGATATGGGCTTAAACAACTGTTTTTTAACACTTCTGTAAACATATACAACAAAACAACAATATACAACAAAAAATATGCAGGTTTGATTTTGCCCGTGCGTCAAAGGATATGTTGCTTCTCTTCTAGCTGCATGGTTGTACTGATGTGAAGCTGCTGTCTCCCAGTCTGTGTGACTGGGTGTCGAGCTGTGGGATTCCTGAAATCTATTGTGACGAAATATCGTCCATTTATATCCACCTGGTCAAACACTACATTTACAACAGGTAAAGTACACTATCACACAAATCGTTAATATCCTGTAATGTGAGGAATTTTATCTTTATCTATAGTATGTTTGAAAGATCTTCACGTGTTGTGTTTTAATGGGTGCTCTTAGTTGAGATGCCATGATAGTGAAGTACTTTTTTGAAAAGGTCAAGTGAATTGACTCAGGAGAATATTATGATTCTGGGAGAGAATATCATTTTCTATTTAAAGCTCTTGTAACAAAATGTATCTTTGATAGGTCATAAAATTGGGCCTGCATGTACTGTAGGTGTTAAGAAGAGTGTGAATGGGTGCTTGTCTTCATATGTTGGGTGTATAATTGGCTGTTGACCTCTCCAGGTTGTAACCTGACCCTAGGCCAGTATTAACTGGAATTTGCTCCAGCTCCCCCGTGTAACTCTCAAGAGGATAAACAGGTTAGATGAAAAAATAAATCATTGAGTTCTTCTGCTGTCTCTTAGGGTGGCTAGCATGATCTCCCAGTTCACAGAGGGTATGGACAGCTGTGGTGGATTGTGGGATATGGTTCAGTCTAACTGGAAGGCGTTTGTGCCATTGATGGCTATTTGACGTCTGCTACAGCCAGTTCGACACTGGGAAATAGTCCTCACCGTCATCAGCAGTAAGCATGGAGGAATGATGGAGGATAAAAGCTAAAAAATGTTTTAAATAAAAGAAAAACACTGTCTTAGATTGTAACCAGTAACCAGTGGCAATGTAATTCATTTTGGCTACGTGGCTTTTGTCGGGTTTGCCCTCTCAACCGTCCACCTGGAGAGACTCTGATATTGAGCTCACTCACATGCAGTGGTCGCACACTGCAGATGTACATGGAAAGTGGAAGAGAACTGGCAAAACAAAAAGCTCAGTTTATACCTTTTTTTTGTCATTAAGGATGCTGTTTGTACTGGAGTTGTATTGAAAATAGATCATCATGTTACACTTCACACGTTTCCAAAGAGGGGGGGATGTAGAGGACAGGACATTACTTCTGTGATGACCAGTGTCAGAGCTGCAGAAACTCGTATAAGCCTTATTTCTCTTGCTGGTCTGCAGCAATGATACATTAAGCCTTGTTACACATTTGATTACTACATTTGTATTTTTCTTTTTGAAATAATGTCTAAAAGGATAAACAAATTTTTATATAATTTTGTTTAAAAGTGTTGAATAAAAGTTTAAAATGATTTATAAAAGAATACAGAACGGAATCAACTGGTACATTTCTTTATTTATCTTTAAAAATTGATACAAAACATAAAATAGCTGTTACTGTTTGTCACCTATCGTGAAAGTAAAACAAACATACATTAAATAATTATGTATCTACTACAAAGCAGAACAATCCGACTTTTAGTTTAAAAAAAATCATTTTACAAAGAATGATTGGTAATCTTGAAATCTAAAGTGAAAACCATTCTTTCGGCATGTGAAAAAGCATGTTTGATCTTACAGCAAGGGAATAAGACAGAACAGATCCTGTGTATACTTCACTGGCTTTACACATTAACCCTAATATCTGGAGATTCAAGTTAACCAGATGGAGTAATATGTGTCTTAAACCTTAATGTCAGCTCAACTTGTGTAAAGTTTAGCTGGAGAATAAGACTGAGAAAGCTTAAGACTTTCTCACCTTTATAAAGTATCTGAGCACATAATCGAAGAAACTATAAACTATAATCAGGTTTTCTTCTCAACTGGAAAGACATCTACGCTTTATTAATCAATACTTGAAAAGACAAAAGAAATTCACATTCATTCAGTGTCAGTTTCCTAATTTAGAATTAAACTAGTCATACAGTCATGGACTCTTTGAGGTTCTTGTTGCGAGTGTTTTGCTTGACATGTTTTCTCATTCATGTGACAGGGTTTCCTGGACACTGGGTTTGTCAGCGTGGGGAGTACTGAAAACCCTCATCTTAAAAAGATCAGATTTCTTGGTCTAAGTTTTCACATTTTACTCTAAAATTAACATGTCTTATGTGAAAGAAATCATGAAAAGTGGTGGAACAGGTAACTAAAATCAGCCCCAAACACCATTTCTACAACACAATTGAGGTACCTCTGGTGGACTGTAATTGTTGCTGTTGATAATTGCAGCAAAATGGAGAGATGAAATGTGGGCCTCCAACCACTAAAAAAAATTGCATTGAAATTATAGACTACCAACACAAACCTGAGTTGCTGTCTTTATGCATTCACCGTGTAGCAGTCGTTGTCCACATCTATGGGGCAACTGTAACCCACTGAATTTTTCTGACGGTGACTGTGAGAGCTGTGCCATTTGTGAGCTGTTCACTAAGAAACTAAATAAGGGAAAAACACAAGGTTACCATCAGCAATTCAGTCTCACTCCCTTAGCCTATCTTATCAAATTTTGTGCATGTGTTATCATTGAACATATTGACTGGAGTGAATTAACAACAATAATTTTATATTTTTGTTTTATGCACCTGTTTGACAAGCTCAACGATGGTTCCATTGCTGACCTCACCAGACGACCTTAGCTTCATCTGTAGATTTACTACTGCTCCAACTGGGGGTGAAATCACAATAAACAACAAACGTAAATTTCTAATTTGTCTGTGTGTGTCGATGTTAAGACTCAGTGAATATACAAATGCTGCTGCTGATTACTAACTTTAAAAATAAGACAAGGACATCATCACTTAGGAAGGTTTGATACTTAATACAGTGTTTCTATACGAATTTACAGTATGTTTCAACATCTTAAACCAATTAATTAATGAAAAATGTGATTTGAATAATAACATAATAATTTCAAAGGACCCCAACAACAGATCTGGACCACCTATTGTGTTCATGCCTGAGAAAAAAAAAAACAGGGCTTGAAGGGACTAGAAATTTTCTAGACAATGCCAGTGGGAGACAGAAGTTTCTTTTCTGACAAAATTTTGTGTAGTTGAAACTGTAGGAAGGACACAAGTAATTTACTGTTAGTTAGTGAGATTATAGAGACTCAAGTGTGTTCCTCTATTATATTCCAATATCATAAATGCATCAGATTCAAATTAAATGCACTGAGGGTCCTCACGCTATTCTTTGTTCTGGACCTCAAAGTTACTTACCTGGTGTGTTCAGTGTGGTATTAGCTGGAGGTGTTGTAGTTGGTGCTGGAGTTGTTGTGGTTGATGGTGATGGAGGTGTTGTGGTTGGTTCTGGAGTTGTTGTGATTGGTTCTGGAGTAGTTGTCGTTGGTGCTGGAGTAGTTGTGGTTGATGGTGATGGACTTGTTGTGGTTGGTACTGGAGTTGTTGTGATTGATGGTGATGGAGATGTTGTAGTTGGTTCTTGAGTTGTTCTGGTTGATGGTGATGGAGATGTTGTGGTTGGTTCTGGAGTTGTTGTGGTTAATGGTGATGGAGATGTTGTAGTTGGTACTGGAGATGTTGTGGTTGGTGATGGAGATGTTGTAGTTGGTTCTGGAGTTGTTGTGGTTGGTTCTGTAGTTGTGGTTGGTGATGGAGATGTTGTAGTTGGTTCTGGAGTTGTTGTGGTTGGTTCTGGAGTTGTGGTTGGTTCTGGAGTTGTTGTGGTTGGTGATGGAGATGTTGTGGTTGGTTCTGGAGTTGTTGTGGTTGGTTCTGTAGTTGTGGTTGGTGATGGAGATGTTGTAGTTGGTTCTGGAGTTGTTGTGGTTGGTTCTGTAGTTGTGGTTGGTTCTCTTGTTGTTGTGGTTTGTACTGTAGTTGTGGTTGGTTCTGGAGTTGTTGTGGTTGGTGATGGAGATGTTGTAGTTGGTTCTGGAGTTGTTGTGGTTGGTTCTGTAGTTGTGGTTGGTGATGGAGTTGTTGTGGTTTGTTCTGTAGTTGTGGTTGGTTCTGTCGTTGTTGTGGTTGGTGATGGAGATGTTGTAGTTGGTTCTGGAGTTGTTGTGGTTGGTTCTGTAGTTGTTGTGGTTGGTGATGGAGATGTTGTAGTTGGTTCTGGAGTTGTTGTGGTTGGTTCTGTAGTTGTGGTTGGTTCTATAGTTGTTGTGGTTTGTTCTGTAGTTGTGGTTGGTTCTGTAGTTGTTGTGGTTGGTTCTGTAGTTGTGGTTGGTGATGGAGATGTTGTAGTTGGTTCTGGAGTTGTTGTGGTTGGTTCTGTAGTTGTGGTTGGTTCTATAGTTGTTGTGGTTTGTTCTGTAGTTGTGGTTGGTTCTGGAGTTGTTGTGGTTGGTGATGGAGATGTTGTAGTTGGTTCTGGAGTTGTTGTGGTTGGTTCTGTAGTTGTTGTGGTTTGTTCTGTAGTCGTGGTTGGTTCTGGGGTTGATGTGGCTGATGGTGATGGAGATGTAGTTGGTTCTGGAGTTGTTGTGGTTGGTGATGGAGATGTTGTAGTTGGTCCTGGAGTTGTTGTGGTTGGTTCTGGAGTTGTTGTGGTTGATGGTGATGGAGATGTTGTATTTTGTTCTGGAGTTGTTGTGGTTGGTTCTGTAGTTGTGGTTGGTTCTGTAGTTGTTGTTGTTGATGGAGGTGTTGTGGTTGGTTCTGGAGTAGTTGTGGTTGATGGTGATGGAGGTGTTGTAGTTGGTTCTGGAGTAGTTGTGGTTGATGGTGATGGAGATGTTGTAGTTGGTTCTGGAGTTGTATTGGTTGATTCTGGAGTTGTTGTTGTTGATGGTGATGGAGGTGTTGTGGTTGGTTCTGGAGTTGTTGTGGTTTGTTCTGTAGTTGTGGTTGGTTCTGGAGTTGTTGTGGTTGGTGATGGAGATGTTGTAGTTGGTTCTGGTGTTGTTGTGGTTGGTTCTGTAGTTGTGGTTGGTGATGGAGATGTTGTAGTTGGTTCTGGAGTTGTTGTGGTTGGTTCTGTAGTTGTTGTGGTTTGTTCTGTAGTTGTGGTTGGTTCTGGAGTTGTTGTGGTTGATGGAGGTGTTGTGGTTGGTTCTGGGGTTGTTGTGGCTGATGGTGATGGAGATGTAGTTGGTTCTGGAGTTGTTGTGGTTGGTGATGGAGATGTTGTAGTTGGTCCTGGAGTTGTTGTGGTTGGTTCTGGGGTTGTTGTGGTTGATGGTGATGGAGATGTTGTAGTTGGTTCTGGAGTTGTTGTGGTTGGTTCTGTAGTTGTTGTTGTTGATGGAGGTGTTGTGGTTGGTTCTGGAGTTGTTGTGGTTGATGGTGATGGAGGTGTTGTGGTTGGTTCTGGAGTTGTTGTGGTTGATGGTGATGGAGGTGTTGTGGTTGGTTCTGGAGTTGTTGTGGTTGATGGTGATGGAGGTGTTGTGGTTGGTTCTGGAGTTGTTGTGGTTGATGGTGATGGAGGTGTTGTGGTTGGTTCTGGAGTTGTTGTGGTTGATGGTGATGGAGGTGTTGTGGTTGGTTCTGGAGTTGTTGTGGTTGATGGTGATGGAGGTGTTGTGGTTGGTTCTGGAGTTGTTGTGGTTGATGGTGATGGAGGTGTTGTGGTTGGTTCTGGAGTTGTTGTGGTTGATGGTGATGGAGGTGTTGTGGTTGGTTCTGGAGTTGTTGTGGTTGATGGTGATGGAGGTGTTGTGGTTGGTTCTGGAGTTGTTGTGGTTGATGGTGATGGAGGTGTTGTGGTTGGTTCTGGAGTTGTTGTGGTTGATGGTGATGGAGGTGTTGTGGTTGGTTCTGGAGTTGTTGTGGTTGATGGTGATGGAGGTGTTGTGGTTGGTTCTGGAGTTGTTGTGGTTGATGGTGATGGAGGTGTTGTGGTTGGTTCTGGAGTTGTTGTGGTTGATGGTGATGGAGGTGTTGTGGTTGGTTCTGGAGTTGTTGTGGTTGATGGTGATGGAGGTGTTGTGGTTGGTTCTGGAGTTGTTGTGGTTGATGGTGGTGGAGATGTTGTAGTTGGTTCTGGAGTTGTAGTGGTTGATTCTGGAGTTGTTGTGGTTGATGATGATGGAGTAGTTGTGGTTGGTTCTGGAGTTGTTGTGGTTGATGGTGATGGAGGTGTTGTGGTTGGTTCTGGAGTTGTTGCGGTTGGTTCTGGAGTAGTTGTGGTTGGTTCTGGAGTTGTTGTGGTTGATGGTGAAGGAGATGTTGTAGTTGGTTCTGGAGTGGTTGTGGTTGATGGTGATGGAGATGTTTGGGTTGGTTCTGGAGTTGTAGTGGTTGATTCTGGAGTTGTTGTTGTTGATGGTGAAGGAGGTGTTGTGGTTGGTTCTGGAGTTGTTGTGGTTGATGGTGGTGGAGATGTTGTAGTTGGTTCTGGAGTTGTAGTGGTTGATTCTGGAGTTGTTGTGGTTGGTGGTGATGGAGGTGTTGTGGTTGGTTCTGGAGTTGTTGTGGTTGATGGTGATGGAGGTGTTGTGGTTGGTTCTGGAGTTGTTGTGGTTGGTTCTGGAGTAGTTGTGGTTGGTTCTGGAGTTGTTGTGGTTGATGGTGAAGGAGGTGTTGTGGTTGGTTCTGGAGTTGTTGTGGTTGATGGTGGTGGAGATGTTGTAGTTGGTTCTGAAGTTGTAGTGGTTGATTGTGGAGTTGTTGTGGTTGATGGTGATGGAGGTGTTGTGGTTGGTTCTGCAGTTGTTGTGGTTGATGGTGATGGAGGTATTGTGGTTGGTTCTGGAGTTGTTGCGGTTGGTTCTGGAGTAGTTGTGGTTGGTTCTGGAGTTGTTGTGGTTGATGGTGAAGGAGTTGTTGTAGTTGGTTCTGGAGTTGTAGTGGTTGATTCTGGAGTTGTTGTTGTTGATGGTGAAGGAGGTGTTGTGGTTGGTTCTGGAGTTGTTGTGGTTGGTTCTGGAGTTGTTGCGGTTGGTTCTGGAGTAGTTGTGGTTGGTTCTGGAGTTGTTGTGGTTGATGGTAAAGGAGATGTTGTAGTTGGTTCTGGAGTAGTTGTGGTTGATGGTGATGGAGATGTTGTAGTTGGTTCTGGAGTTGTAGTGGTTGATTCTGGAGTTGTTGTTGTTGATGGTGAAGGAGGTGTTGTGGTTGGTTCTGGGGTTGTTGTGGTTGATGGTGGTGGAGATGTTGTAGTTGGTTCTGGAGTTGTTGTAGTTGGTTCTGGAGTAGTTGTGGTTGATGGTGATGGAGATGTTGTAGTTGGTTCTGGAGTTGTAGTGGTTGATTCTGGAGTTGTTGTGGTTGATGGTGAAGGAGGTGTTGTGGTTGGTTCTGGAGTTGTTGTGGTTGGTTCTGGTGTTGTTGTGGTTGATGGTGGTGGAGATGTTGTAGTTGGTTCTGGAGTTGTAGTGGTTGATTGTGGAGTTGTTGTGGTTGATGGTGATGGAGGTGTTGTGGTTGGTTCTGGAGTTGTTGTGGTTGGTTCTGGAGTTGTTGCGGTTGGTTCTGGAGTAGATGTTGTAGTTGGTTCTGGAGTCGTAGTGGTTGATTCTGGAGTTGTTGTGGTTGATGGTAAAGGAGATGTTGTAGTTGGTTCTGGAGTCGTAGTGGTTGATTCTGGAGTTGTTGTGGTTGATGGTAATGTTGTTGTTGATGGTGAAG